>JAUZND010022227.1:0-126340 GCA_034780555.1 Coelogynopora nodosa | reverse complement strand
AGGCAAGTCTGGCAGAGGCAGCGGCAGCCCAGTGTACCACTCCTAACATCGACGGTCCCGCCGCCCGCTCCATCACCCGTGACGACGCTCTCCACTCCTTCCGAGCCCTGTTCTGTCGTCGCTGCTTCAAGTACGACTGCGCCGTCCACCCCTTCAAGAGCACCAAGTCGATGTGGTCCTATCGATGGCCCTCTGCGCACCCCAGCGCTTCCAGCTCGGCCTTGGCGGGTGAGTGTTGCAGAGCGGGTCACCACTTGCATGTGTGACTGAGGGGAACTTTCTACTAAAAAGCCATTCCAAAGGTATCTTTTGTTTGTATGATGCTCCTTATTCATCTCGGTGCATCGGTTCTTTAAACTACATTATTATGGCCTCACATAATGTAGAGCTCTTCATACATGTATTATTTTAGGGTTATTTGAAAAGTAATTTATGAAATTATTTTCAAATGTAGCATTCATTTTGTTTTTGGGGATTTACGAGCTCATAACATTAAATTTCGTAAATGTTGAACACTTTTTAGTACTTTTTACTATATTTTTGGAGTAGACAATTTTTTAGAACCTACTTCTGCAGTTAAGTGATGGTAAAACATTAAAGTCAAATATGTAATTTAAATATACAGAGCTCGTATGCATCAGGAGGAGAAGTAGGGAGTTTGAATTTTAGAATTGGGTAAAATGTAATTTTCTGTGTGTAAATTTGTGCCACTGTCTATCTAGGTATGTTATTTAATAACATTATTTGATTAAATTAAAAGCTTACAGGCTAATTTTGTACAGACTCAGTGAGATGTGTATGTAATCTTTCTATTTGTGTGAATTCTAATTGTGTACAGTATGTTGGATGAAAATGGCTTACTAAATATATATAGTGTTGATTCATATTGTGTCAAATTAATTTTTTGGCATTTATATTTTTATTGACGTTTATATTTTATTGATTACCGAGCAGCAATCAATGTTGTTGCATACTGTTTCACATAATAAAAATGGGAGAAGCCGTGATACAATGTTGTATAATTTGTTATAAAATTGAATCTTTTAACATCTCGGGAAAGAAACAGTGTTCCTATTGTGGCTCGAATTGTGTTCGATTCTGAGATAGTGTATTGAAAATAATATCAATCAAAATAATATTTTAAATACTTTTATTGATAATAATACAACTCAAGGCTTTCGTCATATAATAAACTAAAAAGCTAGTCTACTAGCTGATATGCCAACTTAAAGTATTACAATTTATTAATCTGCTTGTATGTTAAATTAGAGATTTATCTTGTTATATTTTATGAGCCCATTGCAATGCTAAATTGATCAAGTTTCAGTACGACATCCCACTAAACATAATCTGATTTTCCAGTCAGCAACGGCCCATTGTCAAGCGGTCAGGTCACCGGTGGCAACGGAACTGATGACGGGATCTCAACGCCGGTGATAGAGGGCTGCGGCGCTCACTGTCATCTATTGTCCAACAGCGATGATCACGTGACCGAGTGTGATTGGTCGGGTCGTGAACAGACACTGTTTCGAGTTGTGCATCACCTCTTCGGCAGCAATTATTGCAGCATCTCGCGGCTTATCAAGACGAAGACCTGCTCACAGGTCGGCCTATAAGTTATATACTAAAACATATTAATATATAATTATATGACGTTTTGTTAATTAATGCAGTCTCTGTTTTTTATTATGTTAATCAATAACCACCTAGTTTTGTTTTGATATTATTAATAATTGAAATTGTATATTTTAAATTTGTCACGCTCTCTTTAGGCATAAATGCACGATAATAACTTGCAATACAAATTTTATAATAAACATACAAATCTTATACATTTTTTAACGTATACATGAATGAGTTCAGTTCATATTTTAAAGGGCGTAACTGTATAATTTATTTTATTACGAAAGGCGGAGTATAACACAATCATTATATTATATAAGTTTTATTATTATTTATTATTATGTTAATTTTATTATTATTTATTAGTATATTAATTTTCTCAAACCTTTTAAATGTTTAAATAGTCTTTTTTAACATAATAATTAGTGGAAACATATTTTTTAGCTAGTTATCGTTTTATTTTTATATATTAAAAAAATCTATTAAGTTATGATATCGTATTTTAGCTTACTATCATCCCGCATATTATGAGCAGGGTACTCACACGACTTGAAAAGTCTTGGAATTTTTGGACCTGTCTTGAAAAGTATTGACTTTTTAAAATATAATTTCCTTTTTACTTTACTGAAGAGGACTGTTATAGTATAGTTTAAACATCATACTTTGGTATGTTTTTTTTCAGTTTTGAACTCATTGATCTTGAATAATTATGTGATGTTGAAGAACCCAGTTCATTCCAGCACTTCACTTTCTGTAGTATGACTAAACTGTTAATTGCAGCTTCAAATATACACAAATTCACATACAAATAATATAATAATAACATTTTCAATTATTTGTGGTCTTTTCTATAGGACAAGTAAAACATGATTTATAGTTTGGTGTCACATATCATGACACAATTGGCCCATTGGATTTAGTTAAATAAATAATTATACAATATTTATCCATCTTTTAAACGCTATGTTCTAAAAACAAGAAATATGTGTTAGTTACTGCTTCTACTTTTAAATCATTGTCTATAGATATTGTTAAAACTATCTGGAAAATGGTCTTGAAAAGTCTGCAAAATTTAACAAAAGATGTCTTGAATTTGTTTTGCGTGTAAGTGTAAGAACCCTGTATGAGGATATTTCTGTTTTCTAATACAATATATTACATTGCTCGAATTAGTTCACATTTTGTATTGCTCGTATATCATAGTAATTTGTTTAAAGTAAAAATTGGATTACAAATATATTTCGAAAAAGAATCAAAATCTAAAACTAAAAGGTTACATTTTTTAATGGTTTTAAAAAAAAGCTAAACTTTAGAGATTCTAAACTCCATGTAAAAATCACCATTCATATTTTCCTCTTTGATTTTCTATATTTTATTCCCTGCTTTGTTTATATACTTTATACTTTACTTCTATTAAAGTAGTCTGAATGAAAGATTAACGTTTAGAAATATGCATTTTACAACATTACTTGATTACATAATATGTATCTTGATAACAATTTTTTTTGGTGTTTTAAAATTATAATTAATATAAATCACCCAAGAATCGAGTATTAGACAACCTAGGTTTGATGTATGGAATGGCCTAGCACACGGTGTTTGATCCAGCTGACCGATGTCCTTTGCTTCATCAGGTGAGTGAATTTGCTCGCAAAGAAGCCAGTCTGACAGAGGAGGACATGCAGGGAATGCTCACACCGTGCACACGCAAGAAGAAGGTGAAGAGACGTCGAATGCCCAAGTTAGGTAGTCGACGTTCTTCCAATATGCTCAAGTCTCTTGGTAAAGGTAGGTAACATAGGTATCTAACAAAAAATAATTTAGCCAACTTTTTGTAATAAATAAAAAAAGCCTATGAAAATATTAAAAAAAACTCTGAGCTCTGTAAGCCTTTTAAATATAGATTTTAGAATTACTCATATTATATTTTCACCAGCTGTTTAAAAGTATTTTACATGATAAATCTTGCACTTAAGATTACTATCATAGTCATCTAGAATCAATGGGAAAATCCAAGCTATACGTGATTGTAAATTAGATTTTATTTCTATGTTTTATTTCTACTGCTTTTCAAGTTCCTATTTCCTAATTAACAATCCGAAGAACACTCGAATTTATTCGCAGTCCTGTGATTGTTCCTAAAATTTAAAATGTTTCCTGAAATTCCTAAAATTTTACCATATTCATAATAATAATTTGAAAATGCATTATTTGCATATATGTTTCTGCAATTCCATGTGAACTCTGAGACCAAATGTGATATGAGACCATTATTATTCATTATTACAGCAGTTATTTCATAAACATTCCTGAAAAATGTCAAATAAATTTCTCAAATTTTTTGATGTGTGAACACAGGCGGTTTCATATTTATAGTATTGAATTCGACAATTTAATCTCAAATCAACAATAAAAATGATCCACAATTCAACCCATGTTAAGATGAGTATTGTTGTTGTTTCCTAGACGACGACGTAAGTGGCTTCCATGGCGGGGTGCAGGCTCACCACTACCACCCCTGTGACCACCCTGGCCGGCGGTGTGACGACCAGTGCAACTGCCGCGCTGCCAACAACTTCTGTGAGAAGTTCTGCCAGTGCTCCCCCGACTGTCCCAACCGATTCCAGGGGTACGTGCAACTGATTTACAATATTAAATTTAAAAGTCTAGTATTTTGATTTAGTATAGTCTATTTTACATTTGATTTTGCATCATTTTCAAAACAAAACAAAAGGTCACTTTAAATATTCTTGTTGTATAGTATTCTATTTTTTCTTTCGTTTTCTGTTCTTGTCTCATTAAATTTTTCTTGTTTGTCTGTTTCTCATTTTTATAGTTTTTTAATGTTCAGTCATTCCTGTCATGTATTTCTTGTTACATAAATAATAAGTTTTGACATGTGAGAAAATGTGACTAACTCATTTTAAATTGTGACAATCCCTGGAATAGCATTATACTGTATTGATCGTCATTGATGGTACTGACTGTATCGATCGTCATTGATTGCACTGTATCGATCGTCATTTATTGCACTGTATCGATCGTCATTTAATGCACTGTATCGATCGTCATTAATTGCACTGTATCGATCGTCATTTATTGCACTGTATCGATCGTCATTGATTGTACTGTATCGATCGTCATTGATGGTACGGACTGTATCGATCGTCATTGATGGTACTGACTGTATCGATCGTCATTGATGGTACTGTATCGATCGTCATTGATAATACTGTATCGATTGTCATTGATGGTACTGTATCGTTCGTCATTGATGGTGTTGTATCGATCGTCATTGATGGTACTGTATCGATTGTCATTTATGGTACTGTATCGATCGTCATTGATTGCACTGTATCGATCGTCATTGATTGCACTGTATCGATTGTTATTGATTGTACTGACTGTATCGATCGTCATTGATTGCACTGTATCGATCGTCATTGATGGTACTGTATCGATTGTCATTGATTGTACTGTATCGATCACAGGTGTCGATGCCGGGCCCAGTGCAACACGAAGCAGTGCCCGTGTCTGCTAGCGGTACGAGAGTGTGATCCCGATCTTTGTCTGAGCTGTGGCGCGGAGAGGAGAGAGAGGGAGAGCGTCACGTGTAGGAATGTGGCCATTCAGAGGGGTTGGAGGAAGCATTTGTTGCTCGCGCCTTCTGACGTGGCTGGGTGAGTTTGTAACCCGCTGGCATATTATAATATATGTTTAACTGTTTTTGGGATATAGATTGACCATTTATATATATTAAGTGTATGACAAACGAGCCATTTATTAAGGCTATAATCGATAAAACAAAGATTTTCTTCAAACAGCTTATTTGTATTCAGGGTGTCCAGCTCTTGAAAAATCACGGAAATCACGGAAAAGTCCCTAAAAAAATAATCTCTTGAAAAATCACGGAATTCAGTCGTCAGCTATCACGGAATTTTTTTAATAAGTTTAGTAAGAAAAATTATATCTCTATTTGCTGCATTCTTTGCTTTAATTTCATACAAAAATTATAGGCTACGTCATTGCATTACTTAAAAGCACTGTATACTATGTAGACAATTGCGTATGATTTAGTTACATATTTTTATGATGTGTGTTGGAAATTGATTTTGAAATATCGTCAGCTAAAAATGTTTTAAAACTCGCTTTTTTTCTAAAAAAATAAATGCCTTGAATTTTCAATAAATATCTTAATTTTGCCTTAAATTATCACGGAAAAAATATTTCCTATAACGCTGGACACTATGGTATTGTATGTTATCGTTTAAAATAAATAACAATTTTGTTGAATATACATACTGTTTGTTTTTAAAATGATATATAATATTTAATTGAAGTAATTTTTTTGCACTTCCAACATATTATATAAATAAACTTAATTTTATTAAATTGAATTTAGTATATATTCTACTAACAACTTTTTTATACTTATTTAGTTAATCAAAATAAGTAGAGAAAATGTCTGGTTATACAATATAACAGTATGTTTATGAATAGAGTAATAGGTAGGACTATTTTTCAGCTATTTAACTAAATATTATTTATAAAATATTTGTTCTCAATAAAAATATTAATGCAGATGATCTGATAATAATAGATATTTGAACTTATTTTGCACAATGATTTTATTACAATTGTCGATTTTGGTGAGTTAATTGTATGTTGCATGATACAGATGACCTATCTATTTAGTAAAGCATATTATTGACTATATCATTAAAGTCCTTTGTCAATAAATGCTGAGAAAATAGAAATAAGATTTTTTAATGTTAACATTTTTTGAATGATTTTTTATTGATATTATTAAAAATAAGAGATGCGCATTTTCTATTTTTTTCTTTTATGTAATATCATTAATTTTGGTAGTTTTACTATATATTATAAAATATGATTCTTATATTTCAGTTTTTAGTTTAAACTACCTTAAACACCATTTCATAATTTGAGAAATGTTGGAATATCGTTTTTATCAAAAGGGAATACAGCAGTTGCTAGTTGGTAGGACACCCTGTTTATGGAAATATATAGAGAGAAAGTACCGTAGAATTTAGAGAAACTGTATATACCAAAGACATTGCTTTAAATTATACTTATTTAACACTGAAATGATAATCGCGTTGATCACTTCCGTTATATATAATACATTCCCTTACATTTATATTGACGTACATTTACATTTATGCTTACTTTATATTTATGTATATTTTCATTTTATATACTGATTTGGTATTTAAATGTGGACACTCAATTATTCTGTTCATCATTGTCTGCGTGTCTGTAATGTTTATTTTTGATAAATTCGCATTATCTATAATTTTTTATGTTTTGTATAAATTATGAAAACCTATTAATTTAAATAATCTTTTTATCGTCTTTAAAAATTATTTTGACTAATCTGTGAAAATACGGTTAGCTTTATTCGCAACGTTGCCAACTCAATTAAAAAAATATTGTTTCGTTTTATAATTATTAAATAAATAGGTAAATACATCACGAGAAAAAATTATTACACTGGTGATTAAATTAATATATTGAGCTAATTTTTTATGTGTTATTTAAATAAAAGTCATCTATTAAACAGCACAACCTATGGATGGCGTCCTCGTGCATAACGCTATAGTTAGTCTTCTTATCTTTCTTAGTCATCAAAAAAGAAGTTATTTAACAAATTGGTGACGTTGACTTGTTTGACGGTCAAATTACAAAATTAGAGCACGAAATTATTAAATACGTTTCGTATAAATTAATTCCAAATAAACCTTATGGATTAATTGTAAACAGATACTGACGCTAAGTACATATTTTAATTTATTTTATATTGTAAAATCATTCCAAAGACGACACACTATATATTTTAATTATAATATAATACAATCAATCCGTTCAAATGATAATATTTACTTTAATTTGAGATATTATAATGAATATGTTTTGTACTTTATTATTAGTAAATTATTGAAGAAAAAGTGAATTCCACCTTCATGCTAATCGTAACATCGTTATCTAACTGCCAACATTTGCATTTTATCTCCTCCATCTTTACACATCTTTCTCCGTCCGTCCGTCCGAAGCATAACATTATAAATAGTATTAATTGTCGTCTCTCCCCTCGGCTATTCCAAATTAATGCATCTTGGTGAATAAGGTCAAAGAAGTTTAATATGATAATACATATCAAATAAATTGCAGTTCTTAATTATAATATAGAATGGTTAATTATATAATATTAATATATTAATTATAGAATAAATTAAATAAACCACTCTGCAAAATGTTGTCAATCAAAAGTTTCTTCAATAGAAACAAAACATTTTTATAAACAAAGTGATTTGTGGCAAAACACTTTTACTTAATGATAGTTATTTATATTTTTTTACAAAGATGTTTATTAAGTTTATATTTTTTCTTATAGTTTGTTAATAATTGTTATCCATTGAACCATTGCAATTTAACCAATTTCTTTAATTGATCTCTTTCATTTCATTCGCAAGCTATCTCCATCAAACCTTAACCTAAAATATTAACCTTTTTATGTGGTTACATATTTTAGATTAGATATCAAATGAAACCGCCTCCCTGATCTACAAAGTATTTTCAGTCGGCTCGCAAAACCGCGTGATATATAGTCATTTCTAATCTTCCCTCTCTTTCTCTCTCTCTCCGATGTTGACTACATCGAAATTATATAATTTGATTTTGTTTATTAAATATAATATTTGAAACGAATTGCACTTGATATTATGTATTGTATCGTCTGTTAATCAATATATTTTTTAAACTACTGAAAACAGGTAGCTTGCTTATTTGACTTACTCATCTAATCGACCTAATCTAGAATATTGACCTTATTTTCCAACATGAAAAAAGCCGCCACCTCTACATTCACAAACACACTGTATATAGTCCTGCAATTCTCTCTCTCTCTCTCTCTCTCTCTCTCTCTCTATCCTATCCTTAATCCTATCCAAGTTGGGGGATCTTCATCAAAGACGCCGCCGACAAGAACGAATTCATCTACGAATACTGCGGTGAGATTATCAGCCAAGACGAGGCCGACAGGAGGGGCAAGATCTACGATCGATACATGAGTAGCTTCCTGTTCAACCTCAACCAGGACTTCGTGGTGGACGCCACCCGCAAGGGGAACAAGATCCGCTTCGCCAACCACTCCATCAGTCCCAACTGTTATGCCAAGGTGACCGAGATTTTGATAATTATTATATTCATGTCTGTTTTCCTAAACTAAGTGTTGATTACAATATTTTGTTGGATACAAAATTGTAATAATTGACAATTAGTATTTTGATTGATATTATATGATTGTAGTTTTTTTTTTACAAAATAAGTACTATTTAATGGAGCCAAATTTCGCAATTAAGTCTAAACACAGATGTTTTTCGTATATTTCCTCCACATCTAATTTATTCTAATTAACATATTTTTGCCGCAAAATAGGCAACTAGTCTGATTAAAAAGTTTACTAGATTGATAGAGGATATTTTATTGCATATTATGCTAATATCTGGTAGGCCAATTTAACACCACCCTCTTGCTAAACAGGTGCTCCTACAACTATGGCTAAATATGCATTAGCACCAACGTATTTGAAATCATTGCAAGTAGCAATAACTTCTCCAGTTGACAGTGAAAGTGCCTGGGAAGATATATTGATATTGAACATGAGAACTTCGGTCTTTTTGGCGCTTTTTGTTAAGCCGATTCGTTTGCCTTCATGGTGAAGTCTGATGAGAACACGAAGTGCTGTAGCTGGATCCCTACAAAGAAGCGTAATATCATCAGCGTATGCTAAGGCAGCAAATGGTATGAATGGCTTATTTACCTACATTAAATTAGGAAAACATAGAATATTAAAGAATAACTGCAGTATTATGGTCTTAGTTATGATAAAACTTCGATAAATTTGTTCACGAAAACTGGAGGAAGTAAACCTCGTAAGGACGTTGGAACTCTGCATTCATGATCGAACTTCAGAGTGGTTAAAAATAATAATTGTTATACCACCAAACCACAAACTATTGGTTAAATAATACTAAAAGCCAAAAGATTATTTGTACTCTATAAAACAGGTCTCGATTGATAAATAAAGACTTGTGGTCTGTTAAGACAGCCTGTTGAATCCAAAAGTCAAAATCATAACTGACGACAAACCAAGAAGTGACTAATGATCAACATGTATTTTTTAAAGAAACAAAAAAATTCGTTTGATAATATTATTATGAAATTTCACGTAGGTTCCTTGAAGCAAAATCATGGAATTTCGACAAGTAATGTCATCATGTGATTCTTCCTTTTTAAAAAGGATTTCCTTTTTTTATTAAACACTTTTCTTTCTCAAAAGTTATCTTAAAAGACTATGATTATTATGGTTACTTCACTGTTTTAATGACTATATTTTCATATTTTCACATGATTTAATTCCAAATGATGTCACTCCATTTCAGGTAATGATGGTCAATGGTGATCACCGAATCGGAATCTTTGCCAAGCGGGTGATTCAACCTGGAGAGGAACTCTTTTTTGACTATCGATACGGACCAACGGAACAGCTCAAATATGTTGGAATTGAGCGTGACGCAGAATTACCCCCTCCGACAACTTCCGCCCTCGTCAACACTACCGATAGCGCATCTGGTGCTGTTTCTACAATAAACTAAACTGTCCATTCAATGTCTCTGTATTTTGTTAGAATTATTGTATCATTCTACTCGTACGGAAATGAGTAGTATATAACAAATATGTGTTATATTTTTTAGAACACTAAAAACATATTAATGTCGTCATTGCTTTACTTGCTTTATTTATTTTTTAAACATCGTTGGAGCCCATTTTTGTATTGATTCTATTTGTTGTATAAGATGAGTTTTATTCTCAGTTTATACAATTTCAGGGATGTTTATTTTTGCCAATAATACTCTGGAAGTGTTGAACAAAAATATCACTATACTTTGTATTTTGATTGAAACGCGTCTTTTAATCTTGATTTTTATGCTAGCAGTATGTTTTATATGTGTATGTATGTGTTAATGTATATGTTGTCTATGAGACAAGTTTTTTTTTCAATATTATGTATTCTTTGTTATATAATTTTTTTATTAATGAATAGAGATCCCTTGATGAAGAAAATCCGATTTTTGTTAATAATTTTTAGTGAATTATAATTATTGCATAATGCATATAAGTTATTTCATTAGGTTTTTTTAGTTTTAAAATTTTGAAAAATATATTACACAACTAAGGTTTCATTTGTCACGACGTCATTGAGCATTTATATATATATTGATGTTTCGATTCCATAAATGTTTTAAACTCATATATGTATGTAGGTGGTATTTTTGAACTCTTTTTCTCATAAATATGAGTAGGGACAACATTCCGCGATGTGATAAACTGTGCAGCTAAGCTATTGTAAGCACTTGATCGGCAGAAGGAACAACTCGACTGCACCATTAAGTTAGCTCACCAACCACCGGTCAACTGATGATTATTCGTCTCCGACTGCTTCATTCTGCCTTGTAGGGGCTCCTTGTCAGAAATCGAGGCAAACACGCGCCTTCATTTTTCTTGCGTATTAAAAGGAAGCTTGGGGAGAGAGAAGAGCCACGTTTCCTAAATCCCCTTCCCCCTTTTCCTAGTTGCGGGGGTATAGTGTGGCCACGGCGGAACAAGCCTTGTGATTACTTTCGCTGTGGTAAATCGATGCTATGGGAAGTGGGGGGGGGTTTGGGAGGAGGACAGAAGGCAATGAAAGACTTTGTCATCTCTTTTCGCCTCTTCTTGCGATTGCCTGGGAAAAAAAGAACTCCGGAGACAATGATCCATTTCCTCTCCCTTCAAGCAATCCCCCTAGCTGGAAGCCCCATACTATCTCATTTTCTGGCTTGTTTCACTGACTGCTTCTTCCATTATCGGCTCCCAATTTTGGTCACAATTCTGGGGGCAAATTGGTATTGCTAAAACTTTTTCTATATATGTTGATCTTTATGTCGGACACCTATATAAATCTTTTAAACATCTTATGTAATAGTTAAGTATGTTCGTAAGAAGACCTTGCAACCAGGTGCTTTGTTGTATTAATTTTTTTTAATTGGTTTTTTGTATAGAGTATTAATTACATTTACTATTAGTTGCTGATTTCGTTTCTAAAAATCTTTTGTTTGATATTATTATTTTAAATGTTGGTTTTATTGATTTCAAAAACCTTGAAATTGTTTCAGCATGTTTGTAGAATATTACCCAAAGTATGTTTAAATAAAAAAAAAATTAGAACTTACAATTGTCATATTACGTCGAAATGTTAGAACAAAATATCGATCGAATTATTTTTTTGTATTTAAATCTTTATTGTTCAGCACAAGCACAGTACTTTTTATGTTAACATATAATAATACTGCAACGAAAAAATTATCGTTTGGTTCCTGCTCAACGCAATAGTTCTATGGCCCGATTATTTTTAGAATTAAATTTAATTGTAAAATAACATGTATAATCATTGAGCTATTGTAACGGTGTTGACAGGAACCTGATGAAATCGTATATACAGTTTAGTTACCTATAAAATATTTTAATAACTACCCAATTCATACAGAGAATTGTATACTGGCAATTGATGTAAGAAGGTACATGAATGATAAAAATATTTAATCTTTATATAAATTCCATCAGTTTTTCCAAAAGCAGTTCTAAAGTCCTCCCTGTGTATTCCAATAAGCTGAGACTGCCAAACTATAAATTAAGGCTTTATTGTATATATGCGATCATTGATCTGTATTATATTAAAATGAGACAAATTTTAAAAAAATCCCTGTATAACTATTGTATGGATAAAACCTTTTTATGCAGCTATTGATTCAGTTCAGTGAAGTATTTTACCCCTTTGAAGACAAAATACACAAATTGATATATACGAAATTTATGTACCATATACTAAATTCTTAATGTGAAATATTATATATTATAAGAGGCCCGTCCTATATATTTATATATACTAAATAGTTGCCAGTTGTCTCGCTGTGGAATTCCGACAAATTGATTTTTTGTGAATTGAGGCGTCAAAATAATTAGAAATAAATAATATATTATATGTTTGTAATTATATTTGTGACTAGTTCCTTACTTAGAAATCCAAGATTGTATTTACCGGTACGTGTGTATGAAAACTCCTCATTAAATTTGCGTACATATATAGATGTCTATCCATTTCTTCATATTGAGTTATCTTATTATTTTAAACGTTTATTTGTTGAAATACACATCTATAAACTAATAAATAAAAAAATCCATCTTGGATTTCTTATGAAGGTTTTGAAAATATCGGATATTTAAAAAAAATTGATGACTCCTGATTTTCAAAACCTTGCTAATCCTTCACGGACCTTAGGGTACACCCCCCCCCCCCCCCCTCCGAGCACATATTGTTAACATTTAAAGAACGATACAACAGATTAAACTGAACTTTGCATGAGAGACAGTAAACAAAATTTTCTTGCGGACATTTTGATTTTAAATATTTTTTGATCTCATACCTCCTCCGCCATGTAACCGGCATTTCAAAATTTCTCATTTTTGAAAAATCGTGAAATCTACTTTTTTCAAGAACCATAATATTTTTTCTTTATTATGTTTTAATTATTGACATATATGTAAATTTATTTAATAAAAAAATTACACTGAAGTTATATTGCTTTTTCATGGTCTAGCCAGACTGGTTTCAACAGCCAATGAAAATTGAAAAATCCAATTTCGCGATAAAAAATGTGCCTTTGTAAATAATTTTTTTTACAAACAGATTCTTGTAATATAAACATTTATGACAAATATTTGTTTTTGCTCATTTTTGGTTCTAAAATAAAAGAAAATGCATATAAAATTATTTAAATATATTTTTTATGTCGTTTTATGACAATAATTATCAATAACCTATTACAATTTTAGTAAAAAATGTACTATTGGTACTAGGATGTCATTCAATAAATATTTTTATTACATTATTGAATACTATATAGAAAATGTTAAACAATATTACATAACAAACCAAAGTGCGTTTTATATTTCATTAAGACACAAAAGTGGTATGTATACTTGCCCACAAAAAATTGTCGTGTATGTGTAAAATTTTATCCAATATTCGATATTAACATTTATGAAAAATATTAGTTGTAATTTATTCAACTACAGATAGTATACGTAACTGGATTTTACAACAAACATTTATTATAATAGCAGGTAGTACTACACAGTGATTCTCATGGGGAACATTGAAACACGGAAAAGTATACATTTGTAATATAAGAATACATCTGACAGATTGAATTTCAATGACAGGTTGTCCAAGACGCTCAGGTCTGTCTCGATTGACAGAAAGCTCGACGATCAAGTTCCTTGTTCGAATTTCCAGTGTTGCCTTGGTTGTGTTGAACAAATTGAACAAGTATCTTGAGACGGGAGAGAACAAGATCATCATCGGCAAGCATGGTCAGTTATAATCCGCCAAACCACTCCTACAAATACATCATGAATATTTTTGAATTCAGAGGTTTCTCCCAAATTTCAAACTAAAGTAAACTCTCCAATCGGAAATCTTTGGGGGGAAAATCAAAATGTCTCGCAGACAATGTTGGACGTAAACTGCCCTGCGTATCCATATATGTAAAGCGGTGTAATATCCAAAAACAATAATTAAGGAAAATTCTTTTGGCAATTATGAATAAGAATAAGAAATAAATCTATAAAAAGTGTGTGCCATTTTATTGTGGTCGGACTGAAACAACAACCAGGAATATTTATAAAAATGATATTATTATTGAAATTTTTAACAGTATTATATATAATATATATAGTTACACCTGGTTAATGTTTGCTATATTTGGATCAATTATTTATATCTTGATGTTGTTTTAACCATAATGCATTTTGATTGTAGTGGAATATGGCACAACATATTAAGAGTGAAGACGAGAGACATCCGTATTATGTACACAAATTTCATGATATTAAGAAAATAAATTTTTCAAAAAAATATCAACACTTTTTTGCAGACAAGGTACGAATTTTTTTCAGTATGTGTATTCATCTCATTTTAACGTTTTGAAAAATACAAAATACTGACTATATTTTCTATATGACTATTATTTTTAGTCAAAATTATTTAATTCCAAAGTTAAAAAATAACGAATATTGCTTTCTTTATGATATTATTTTTTTGCATGTGTTACACAGGACGCGGATGTAATTTCAATATATATATATATATATATACAAGTTTAGGAGTAATTCAATTATATATGCAAGGATATTAAATAAGTATAAATGAATTATTTGTAATCTAATTATTCTGATACTAAACTTATTCTCTCACATTTGGTCACTATATATTGTACATTAAATACTCTCTGAATCAGCAAAATACGGTTTCCATAATGGATAATATTTAAAAAATAAAAACAAGCGTTTTAGTATACAGAGTGACTTTATTCTTTACCAATCTATTCTTTGAACACCGCTCAGAAAATATATAGGCATTATATATTATAGATTTTATAAATACTAAAAATATAATATAAAATATAATAACTAAAAATAAATAATCTAACTTAATATATACTCATGTCATATTGTCTAATTGTCAGTCAACAAAAATTATATGATTTCTTATGTTTAGTTTAATAGAATTATCGTTTTTATAAGTTTATGATTACTTTTACAAATTTATTATGAATGATATTGAAGTATATATATATACATGAAAAGTAATTATAGTCATTATATAGTTTTCAAAATGGCGTGATACATCATATTATTAAATGAAATTAATAATTTTTCTGCAATACGAACGACTATAAGTAATAGTTCAGAAATGATTGAACATTTTTGCTAGAAAGTACATAATTTGGATTATACAAAAATATCGATATACGTATGGATAAAGAAATTGCGACAAAATATTGCGTATAATTTGAATTACTTCAGAACAACTTTTGTATATGTGATATGTGATACGTGATTGTATATTAATTTTTGTAACTGGAAAAAAACTCTTTAAAATGATATGAACACTTTTAAAGCTACAATTTATAACATTTTATATACGGAAGTATGGCCGCATAGCATCGCAACCTACACTGGTTGACTGTATACATATCACTATATATATTATGTATATGCATGTTCAATTCTCATATATACTGTCTGCACACAACCATGCAGTTCAACAGCTATCGAAACAGGCAGGCCCCTCGTTTTGTGTGGATATACATGATATATATATGCATGTATTGGGTGACCGCAAGTGTGCCTCATGGAACAGCATATAGCATTGGGACGATAGAGGGGAAAGAACGCGGGAGACGGAGAGGGCAAATTAACAGCTGGAACCATCAAGAAAGGCAGGAAAGGGGGACAGTACATGGCGGTAAAGTAGTCGTGTATGTTGCTTCCAGTGTAGTGGCGGTACAGGTTCACAAAGTTGGCATGTGACGGGAAGAATGTCTGCCGCTCGATTTGGTGACTCTGCGGGGATCGAGAGAGGAGATCTTTATTGGCGACCATTGGGGACGTGACACCCGCTAGTTTCTATCATCAAGCTGGCTGGCACGATTTGTTGTTTGTCTGGTGCAAACACGCGCTGCGGAGCTTAGAGGAACATTTTCTCTCTCTCTCTCGCTCTCTCTTGCTGGGGGAGTGTGTACCGGATTTTAATGCTTGCCGCGATATGGTGCTGCTGCTCGTGGGAAGGTGTCCACCAGAAAAAGGTCTGGTGTTGCGGTTAAGTGCCTCCGCTCTCCTTGTTTCCGTCTTCCCGAGGGAGATGCTATAAAAGCGAAGGCAGTCAGGCTATGCTTTGTGTGTCTATACGAGAACCTCTCACCACCAAGGCAATGTTAGCAGTCAGTCACCTTTGATAAACTGCAACCACTAGACCAACACTCTTCTGCCTTCTCTCTCTCTCTCTCTCTCTCTCTCTCTCTCTCTTTCGCTCTCTCTAGTTCTGGCTCCTCTTTCTAATAATCATCTCTCGGCAGTCAGTCGTCGTGCGGTTCCCTTCAGTTCCCTTCTCGACTGTCCTAACAACCAGGCGTTCACTAGACGAAGCACTAGCGTCCCCTCCTTTTTCTCTCAACGCAAAGAAGGGGAACGCGCACAAGCTACCGAGAAAAAAAGGGAGAGAAGGGAACTAGAAGAATCCAGAATAGACAGGGAGTTAGCTGTTCAGGCAAGGTTGTGGGACATCTTGGAACGTGCCGTAAAAGGAAGAATACCTAGCGTAGCGCAGTAGAAAGCAAGCCAAGTCAGGTTGCCACCAGGAGGAACCCCTCATGCTAGTGATCACATCCCACTTCTTCTTCTTCTTTTTCTTCCAAACTATACCGACGCGACACGATTGAACTGACTCCTTTGCTTCGCCTTCTAAACTCTCCGTCATCACAGTTCTCTCTCCTGTGCTCCCATCCTGCCTTCTGCTTCTCTTTCTCTCTCTCATTCGCTTCGGGGCAGTCTCTCTCCCCCTATTCTTGTGCGCGTTTTGTCTGTCCCCTCACTTCTCTTACACCCTCAACCAGCTAGCCAGCAGAGGGAATAAATTCTACCACTTTCCGGCCAGCAAAGTCTCTTATTCTCCTCTCCACAAAACCATCCCCAGACCAACCCTATCCCATAGCAAGTCACCAGTGCACAGAAGAACCCCTTCTCTTCCATTCTCTCAATTTAGTTCATTCGTTGCGCTGCGTTCTCTTCTCATTTATTTTCTCGATTCCCCAGAAGCGGAGCGCAGCACCACCAAGAACGAACCAACATAATCCACAGAGCACATAGTTAAAAAAGAATCGAATTTTCAATCTTCCGATTTCACGCATCTGAGGTAAGTCAAATTTGACATTTTTGAGCATTAAAATATTTTTTGAACTATATAAGCAAAACTATTTTGTTACTGTTAGTTAATTTTTTAAAAATATTTTTCAAGTAGATTCTGACATTTTCTCTCAAAATGACACTTTCCAGAAATGAAACTGTTTTTAGCTATTTTAACTTGATACATTTTTAATATTTAATTTATAAATTATAATATATCAATTATCAATACCATAATATTATGTTATATCATTTCATACCACATCATATCATATATTGTTAACCAATGTCATATTATAATACGGTTATAAATTGGTAATATTTTGATTAATTGTTATTATTATAGTCGAATAATATATACTTAATCGCATACATTGTTATAAAGACTGTAATAATAAGAATACAACATTTCAATTTGTGATCTTAAGTATCTTGAGTTAATAATCTTACTCTTCGTTTGTGACTGTAATAGACCAATAGACTGAATTATCATGTGCTTATTTCACATTTACTAAATCCTCTGTCTCACAAATTGTTCCATAATCGTCGGCTTCAGCATGTACTCTCTATATCAGCATAAATCAGTGTCAACATGGTATATTAATTAACACTTTGCAGCTACTGAACTGACATTATCTGGTATAGATCTTGTCTCTCACTTCAACTACCCACCTCTCTCTCTGTCTCTTTCTCCCAAACGCTTTTTCTTCCACTTTTCTAATATTATTTTTTTGGCAAGTCAAGTTGCTGCAGTGTTACTGTCACACTCTCTATATAGTGGGATATTTTCCCATTTTCTTTTTTTGATCCCCCAAATTATCGTTTGGTCTCAATCTCCGTTAACGATAGAAAAAATTGTGGAAATTTTTTTTTCTCGTATTCTTCGATGTATATCTCGCGCAGCTTAAATTCAATTTATATCTCATATCATGTTTTATTCAGGCTCTCTTGATATGTTGAGAATCTCGATATGTCAATGGAGCATATAGCACATAAATCCCGGAACATTGTGAGGGGAAATGATTTTGGATTTTCTGGGAATGTTTTTAAAAGTTCATATTATCAAATAACCACATGATTTCTTATATATACTTAATTGATTCGATATACTTTCTTTGTGCAAATTAAAACTGTTAAGTACTTATATTGATATTATTTCAGCAGTATCAGAATTAAAATTCGTTATATATAGGCTATATCAATATTGAAACGGATAATGCAAAATTTTGTTTTTTGTAAAAATTTTACAAAATTATTATGCCACGAGGTTCAAGGTGTCGAACGAACGACCCTCTTTTTGAATTGGGGCCTTAAAAAACATTTCTGCGTATGATAATCGTAATTTATATAAATGGAATATTACTGCTTTTGGTTTTTTTAAATACAATTTAAATAAATTGCGCCCTTTCAAGGGGAAAACGACCTCCATTTAGAAAATCCTGAAGGCGCGCCTGTAAACTATTATGTTTATTGTTAATTTGGAATAAGTTTTTGACAATGTCTTCTCTGCATAATATTTCATTTCATAAAATGTTTGTCCGTATAGAATATGAATAATATACATATTAATAGCTATACAATGTGCTGAGTTTATAAATAAAATAATAGATGAAATATAACAAACTATCTGATAAATAGAAAACTTGTTTTTTATACTCAGGGATTAATTTGTCATGTAAATAAAAGCGTGATAAAAAATTAATATATATTCCAATCGAAAAAAACAAAATAATATTGTCACTTAAAATATCTTTAAGATTATTTTTCAATATAAAATTTATAAACAATGTGAAAAATGTATTTAACGGGATAAATAATTGTTTAGATTACTTGCTGCAATTCGTTTTCCTGTCAGGCAATAATTCGTCAATTGTCATTTGTTGTGAATTTGTAAATTTTTGACAATTGACAATTTACATGTATATGTCATTTGTTGGTATAACAATTTATCATTTATTAGATTTTCTAAAAACACAGATAAAATCTTCAGTATAATTTTCTGCAACAGTTAAGTTAGGGCAAGTATTACCTAGCGACATTCAAATTTATATTTTAGTTTTAAAATTTCATGAAAATAGAAATTTTATGATATAATATAACATTTTTTGATTTATATTTACTGTGATAATGTGTACTATAATGGGCGCTGGAAAGTTTATATTTATATATGGTCCAAGTGACTGCAATAGTTCTAAATTTTGGAGCTGCAGTGACGAGTACTCATCTACGAAATCTTCATCTTTGATCTGTACTGTTTTCGACAGCTAAATATTATTTAGTCATATTAGTAACAGTAACAAAATGCAATTGTAAAATCTTCGATTATCATATTTACAAAAGTTTAATTTTTTAGAGTCGCATATCCATAGCGATTTTTTTTAATAATCATATATCTGCGTAAATTAGTTCAATTTTTATTTTAATAAATTTAAACAATTTTATATGTTTGCAATAGTCATACTTGTGATAGTCAATCTACATCAATCATATCTACGACAATTAAAAATATTACATTGTAATATCTGCGATAACCATCTTTTTTAATTAGTCATAATACCTGTTACAATCAAACAATACACACTTCTATCTAAAATATTTACATATTATGTATAGTTTAATCTGTGGCAATCAAACATTAAATGGTCACATCTATGACACTAAAAAATTCTAAAACTATTTATTTAGGACAGTCAAATATTTGTTTGCCACATCTGCTTCATTATATTTGATATTGTCATATTTGAGATGATATCTATGATATTCAGATATTCTTTAATAATATCTGCGCCGTTAAAATTATAGATAGCTGTATCTGTAAAAATCAATTATTAGTGTCTTATCTTAGTGACAATCAAATATGCCATAGTCATATTTACGATAATATCCGGCACAAACGAATATTTCACAGTCCTTTCCGCAACAGTAAACATCAGAAAATATAATCAACTGACGTTAATCCAAAATAGTTGACTGTCATGTTTGATATAGTTACATTTGCGACAATGTCATCTTCAATTGTCGTATCTGTCACAAAATATTCATTAGCTATTATATAGTCATCCGTGAAAATTATATCTAACGCAAACACGACTTATAAAGTAACAGTGACAGTAAATTGCGACAGTGAATTTTTTTTAGTACAAATATTCGACAATTACCTTTTCCGGATATTGTCATATTTTGCACCTTAATATAATTAATACATTTTTACATGTCTTATATCTTCTTTTAAAGTAAATGCTGATAAGATCTATATGCTTTATATCAGACAGTATGTATAGGTGGACCATTACAATTATTATTAATTGTCATGATAATCCGACAAACTGTAATTTTATAAATATATTATTTCGTTAAAATATAATATTTTCCCATATACTCTTCAAAGACTTTATCGAACAAATCTAAATGAAATTTATAACCTCAATTTCTGGTTTTACGCTAAACTGTAATATCGATACACTATTAGGGTCTATACTACAGATATTTATAACCATCTACGGTATATACCATACGCAAGAATGTTTTGAATAGTTTTGGATTAGATTCTTCATCTAAAAATATTGTATTTATTTTTTAAGTATTTGAAGTAATATTTTCATATTTTGATAATGTGAGGTATATGATAATATACAAATGTACAATATATAGTATTGAGGTATTTCCCCTTCAAGATGAAATTTTTTAGACATTTGGAATTTGTTAATTTAATTATTTAAATAATAATAAAAATTAATTATAGACACAACAACTTAAATATGTTTAAACTACAACATTTATTATTCCGTTAAATTTAACTTATTTTCAATATAATATATATTAATATATTTTTTCATAAATTCGATTTTTCAATTTAACAATGCTGCTGGATAATAAATTCCGTAGAAAATAGTTACTTGGAATATCTTTTAATCTGAATCTTACTCCATAAAAAGACAAGCAAATGAAAGCAATTAATCTGCTCCAAGTTAGTATACCTACCAAGTTTTTTTTATATATTTGTAAAATTCAATAACAATTTTAATAATCAAATTAATTTGATTAGCTATTATCATAATAATGTAACTTGTATTTAAATATATTAACATATTAAAATTTATTGTGTAGTGAGAAAAAGCGAAAAATGGACATTTGAAAAAGCAAAATAATTATAGCATGATTCTATATATTGTAAATTGGCACTACATTTATAATCGTATAATTCGATTAATGGTGACATTGCAACATGAGAAAATATTGTGGCTATATAAGAACTGACGCTGAAATAGAACTTCAAAGCACTGCAATGTGCATTATAAAGTTGTTTTATTAGCATTAACATTTTTTTTATTAGAAGTTAATTAGAAGCGTTATGTGTATCTATTTGACGGGAAAATGAATGTAACATTTTATCATTTTCATTTACTATATAGAAACGTTTTATAATCTGATATTATATGGAGATGACGTATTGGCTATTCAATCAGAAACGATCGAAAAGTTTAATTTGTTGGGTGCGCTAATATTTGACGCATTTATTGCCATTTATAGTTGATATATTTATTTAATAACATCAGATAATATGGCGGTGTTTGTACTATTCATACATCATATATATATATATAGTGGAATATATCATCAGATTCTGATTGACCTGTGTGTCATAACGGAATCAGTATTTTTTTAAATTAGGAACATTTCCGTATATTTCATCAGATAAATAATTAATGATTTCATAAGTTACACTAATTTCTTAGTGATCTTAGTATATTTCATTACTGAATTTAGGATGTTTTTAAGTTTAGGTAGTTTTTCATTTGTGAATTATTGATTTTAGTTACTGATTCAGTTACTGCATTAGGGAATTATTGATTTTAGTTACTGCATTAGTGAAATATATATTAGATATTGTATTATATTAGTGGATTAGGGATCCATATAAAGTTTTATTAATGTATTATACATTGAATATAATAAGCCTACTATAAAGTGGTGATTAGCCTACTTATTTAGTTTATTTCAAAAGTACTTTATTAATGGATTTATATTTTTTATTGTTTATATTCGATAATTTATTATAGCGCAGTGATTTCTGTAGGTTTAATTAGCACATTAGTGATTTATGTATATTTACGTTGTTTTGTGATTTCAGATAATGTATTTAGTTGATTCCAGTTCTGTTTCACTCCATTGTCATACTTTTCATTCAATTTCTTTAGTGGATTAATGATTGAAATATGTCTTATTTGTGGGTAATAATTTATTTTATACAGGGGTGTATAAATGGATTTATTTCCTTCATTTCCTTCCCTATATCGGACTATATGTCACATTTTTTATTAAAAATTAATTATTTTGTTTTTATTTCCTGTATATATGTAAAACTCACTGCAGTTAAATAATAATTATATTCGCCTTAACTTTTGGGTTAATTTTTTTTTTATTATGTGTTTTGTTTGAACCAATTTAAATTAACTGAAATGCTATAGAATAATTTTGATAATTTTGATAATTAATATTTAAAATGTTAGCAATTAATGCATTTCGATTTGCAATAATTGTATTATTCCAAGTATTTATAATTATAGTCTGTACATAGCTTAATAAATATAAGTCTTAAAAGCCGATATTAAGAATTTTAATAAAATATACATTCTTTGAAATAATATTGTAATTCGTTTTTTGGATATATGATTGTTTCTTTGACATCGTCTATAATAGATAAGAGATTTTTTGATTGGCTATGTATACTTTGGTATTTTGTATTAATATGCGATAAGTAATATTCAACAGTAATATGCAGTATAATACGCATATTATTGAAAGTGTAATACAATGAGCACAATATTGTATTATGCATAAGATACATATTTATTTATAAAACGAATGTTTGTTATTTTGGATTTTATTTGATAGATTAATGTTTTGAAGTATTTAATTATTAACCTATATTACTTACACAACATAATGGTTTGTTATACATTATATTTATTATCTTTAAAGCTAATTAATTATATTTACAATATAATGAAAATATTGTATATATATATATATATTACATAAATATAAAGATTAATTCATATTTGCTATTGATTCCAAATATTTTAACAAAAAATTATTTAGATTAGACTGTGTTGACGAAGAATTCTATCTAAACATCCAAAACAGTTATTATTTTGTATTTCCAAATTCCAGTTTTTCGTTAAAAAAGGTGATCCTTACAATTATCGTTATTATCGGGTATATGACTAACAATATAATAAGCAGTATTTTTAATATTATACATTTTATAGTAAATCCTTTTCTCAATATCTATAAAATCTCTTAAATATATTTATTACATATCCCATATAGGTGTGTGTGATAAATATATATTATGTTTTTATTGTAATTTAAAATTCTAACATTTCGTTTTGAATATTTATATAGTTATAATTTACTCTATTCTATTTTTCGTTAAATATAGAAAGTTAATATTTTTAGAAACTCTATATAATGTTTAACTTATGTATTAATTATAATGTTTAGATACATGATAAATATTTTAAAAAATTAATGATAATGTTGATAAACATATTAGTATGAATTCGCTTTTTTTAAATTTCAGCATAACTTCCAAAAATATTGATGAAGACTATATTTTAAATTGCTAGCTCTTGGCAGAAGAACATATATATACATACATATTCTTTCGAGAAATCCATGGCTAATACATGGCGGAGTATGCTTTCTTGAGACACTAAAGGGAGTTCGGAGAATCTTGTCTTTATATGAGAGACTGAAAAACTTGGAATATAACTGCAAGCTGGAAGTATACAGCTATATAGCATGATAGAAGGAGGAAAAGGGGGAAAGACTGAGATAACAGCGAGATTGAGAAAGCAAAGTGGAACACAGTGGCAACCCCTAGCTAGTCGGGCTGGCTTCAGCATCCATTTTAAGCTTCCCTTGAGGCGCTGAGGACGAAAAGAGGAAAGAGAGGTAGGGGGTATATAGGGAGGGTGGCTGGTAGTCTTCTCTCTTGAAAGCAGACGACCGATAGACCAAGAAGAGTCTGCTGATGAAAGAAAGAGGTGAAAGGGATTCCATGCAAGGCTTTCTCAACCGAGAGATAGAGAGCTAGAAAGATCCGGTTGTGTTCTTGCTTTGCGTCAGGTAGTAAGACGATAAGTAATGGGTCTTGCTTGCTTGTTAAAGATGCCAGGGAGCGAGAGAGGGGGAGAGGGAAACTTGCCATGTCATAATGTCCGTATACTGCCGGCTACCAGCGCAAGAATGTCCAGGGACGATCCACAGCTCCGTTTCGAGTGTTTGTCCCTTTACTTACTCGCCTTCTGTCTTTGCTGGACACTGGGTCTTATGAACACCCACTCAACTCGCGCCATGCAGCGCTGCTGGCTCTATATAGCTTCGATCTTTGGCAGACACGCACTATCACGAGTTGTTTATCCCATGCCCTCTGTCACCATCCACTCTCTTCCTCTATAGTTCGCTGCTTTTAATGCTATATCAGCAGCAACTCAGTCGCCACCAACACCAGAGATAAATTCTAGGGTGACCCTCTCCCCTCTTCATCTCATTTCTTGTCTATATACAGCAAGCCACACACATAGACTTGTATCTATTCCAGCCGAAAAATATCTTCTTCATAACTTAGAATGAAAGGGAAGTTTTGTTCCCCTTCTCGGAACCTCATTGCCGCATGTTCATCGCCTTCGCTTCACCTTAACTTAATTCCCTTCTAGTCAAGCAAGGAACTATATCCTGAGAAAAAAAGGGAACGCGAACTAAACTATGGGACGGAATATAGACAGAAGCAACCGAAGGGAAAAATCCTAACGCGCTTCATTTTCACGAAAACTAGCCCCTTTTCGTCGTTGCAGTCTTCCTATGTCTACTCGTCCTCAAATTATTTTATTTTCTTCAGTCACCATGATATCTAGATCCTTCAACAGGTTAAGAGTTGAGTAAGAGCTGACTGAACAGCTCAGTTGGTTGATGAGAACCACAGATGAGAAAGGGGGGGAGGGGGGGGGGGAGTAGGAGAACAGAAAGACTGCAGGAGACTTGGTGCGGCGAACACTGCAACAGAAAAATGAACTCTAGAAACAAGAAGACTGAGTGAATGTCGAAACTATAGTTCTATATAGCTAAATAGGTAACCAGGCTCCTTGGGGCTGGGATAAAGTTGGCTAATTGTCAGCAGGTATACGTAGCTCTATTGAAACAAGAGAAGCTATCTTTTGCTTCCAGCTTTTCTATACTCCTATAATAGTGTATCCACCGCCTTGCTTCAACTCTTTCGTTAGGTTCTCGCCTAGACATTAAAGGCGGCACACTTTTTACCCTTCAGAATAGAATATAGGGAGATATCATAAAGCAAAACTTTAGGAGTTAATAAACGAAAAAATTACATAGAATTGGATTTCTCTGAAATCATTTTCCCGACAAGTATTTCTTGCAACTTTAAATTTAATTGATACATTTTATATATATGTTATATTTGTGCAATGTTATAAGGTGTATTTGATATTTTAAGTTATAACGATTAGGCCTACTATGTGTTAAACTATTATGTAGAAAATCAGTAGTTAGTTCATTTTAAATATAAATGTCGTTAAATACATTATTTAACTTAAAAAATCCACAAGTATAATTTAATTAGAAAAAATCTATTGAATATAATATATGGACTGTTTATATGTCAATCTTAATATGTTTTGAAATGTTTGGTAAAAATTTATGAAATATTTATTAATACATTTTCAGTAAATATTTATATACTATAATATATAAAAAAATAATTTTAATATAAATATATTATACGTTCAAGTAAAATAATTTTTTTAGAAATATAATTTTTGAAAAATATTTAACACATACATATACGTATGTATATAATAAATAATGATTTTACAACATTATTATTCAATTTAGAAATAATATAGTCGTTTTTGATGAATATCAAACATGTAATTGGTTTATTTTTTTTTAATGTACAATATTGCTTGATTCAAACGAATATTTCAGTTTTTTTAAATATATAGTTATTAGTGTATATACATACGAACTGTTTAATTTTCATGACAAACCATGTTCATGCACACACAACCATGTTTGGTATAATTTTAGTATTTTACCAGACTTGTTTTTATCTTATACATACGCTAACTCATATATATTAAAAATATGAGACATCCATATTATGCATAGATGTATTTTATGAGGCGGTTCCACACGTGAGAAACCCCAATTTAGATATCTCAAATAAAATTTAAGCTATAACTTAATAGCTGCTCTACCATATTAAGAACAAACTCACAAAACAATTTATAAAGATCATGACTATAATCTATACCTTATTCACTAATTGATGTCGTATAGCACCACAGAGTGGGGAGCTTCCTGCACATCCCAAAAGACCTTGAAAAAACATCCTAAAGGGATTCCAAAAGACTCCAAAAGTACGACAACTAAAAGCCGCCCAAATGCTATTTAGCCAAAATGCCTGCCAAAACTAAAAAATCACCCAAAAGTGCCCAAGGAAGTGCTATTATATTTAATATCACGTGGATTGCTATACATTCGTCACCTCTGGATACGCAACACTTAATTGGTGATCATTTTCGACATTTACGAATGTATTTAAGGATCTATTTATGGAGGTTTGCTTTTGGAAACTAAATTTTATTGTTTTGAAAGCATTCCATTAAAAAAAAGTATCTATATACACTTTTATAGACATTAGTAAAAATAGTATAAACGTATATAGGTCAAAACACAGAGCAATACATAGAAGCTTAATTGATTTCTTTGACATATTATTATATGCAGTTGAAAGATTTTACTTTAATTGTTTACAATAATATATGATTTTCAATAACATTGACAGGTGTATAGTAAAAATATGAAACCATCATGACAATTTTCGAAAAATATTACCATGCGCATATTACCGCTCGGTAATTATATGGCGACAGTATATAGGGCTTATATAACTATTAAATGATAATAAGGCTAAACTTTTTAAAAATAAATATTTTCTATTTTATCTCTTTCAGCCAAAACAGTACAGAATGTCGAAATTGGTCAACAAAGATCCGATGAATGGAATAAAGGAGCAAGCCACGGTAGCCGTGTTTGAAACGGCTCCATTGAATTTGTGCCTCTCGGGAACTGCTGAACCTGTCGAAGAGCTCAAAGAGGACCTAGCCATTGTGAAGGGAGTTCAGGTAGGTAGGGCACATATTTAACTGTGCAAAATTAAGTGTAATATACTCGTATACACATCTGTAATAAAAACTATATGGCTGTTTGAAATCTTTTAAAATGGAAATTTATGAGTAGATTTGAAAATGTTATTAATAATAGAATCTTCTAAAAAATGTATGAAATAAATATAGGATCAAAAAAGAATAATACCAAATTTAATTCAATTTTTAATTATTATTTTTTATTTACCTTTATGAATTTAAATTATAAATTTATTTTTACCTTTCTCATTATTTTTGTGGGAAATTAATCTTGAATTTCGAAGTATCAAACTAAGAGCCTGGTTTCAATAAAAAGAAACTGTTAGTGACGGCGATATGTGGTCTATTCCATAATAAAGAAACCCAGGAAAGTCTGGAAGAAAAAAGGCAATTTTCTTTTCTACGTAAGATTTGACCGTGAGTCAAATACCGTGTGGTCAATTGGAAGAAAGCGAGAGAGGGAGAGAGAGAAGAGAGAGAGATTGAGAGGAGAGAGAGAGAGAAATTTGAATGATCCGTCTGATTGATTGAATGCAGACTTGAGATAGAAGAGTAACTGAGATCTGGATAGTGGAACCGCCAGGGAACGTTGAGAACGAAAGAGAAAAGGAAGACAATAACAGATAAACAGGAAAACTAAAAGATGAAACCCATTACTTCTCACCATGATTTTCTATCTCTCTCACTCTCTCTCTCACTCTCCCCGAACTCTCACCCACTCCCACACACACTCTTCTCTCTTTATGTTTTTTATCAAAAATCTAGTGGCAAGATCTATGCTGGCCTGTTGGAGCCATATATCACACCAACTGGATCCCTACTTGACATCACAAAAGTGAGTGGATGCACCCAGAAAAAAATGAAGGGGAGCGAAAAGCAGGAGCAGAGAGAGAGAGAGAGAGAAAGAGAGATATTTCACAAGATCATAATGCTAAATAATAAAGTTTCTCTTTCTCTTTTATTCACTCCATGACCGTACTAAAGAACAAAAAGCACGGCCCCATGGATGCTCCTTTTTATTCAGTAGAGTGTCGCGCTCTCAGAGATGATAAGAATGGGCTGCTAACATAGAGACTTTTCCCTTGTTTAATCTACACACAAATTTATCGCGCGTTCAACTCCGCTCAATTCTCAAACCAAATCACATCATCAGACCTGCTGCAGCAGAGTCAAAGGCAAAGAATTGTCGCGGCGCACGACGACCAACAAAAGGGTGAGGGGAGGGGAGAGGAGGGGGTGGGTATGGCAGCGTAATGCCGACTCTCGACGGCAGGATTTGGTCGTTGTGATTATGGGCGTTGTCGCGTCATAGATGATATGATAGAGTCTCCTTCATATCCCTCTCAAACTGAGAGCTGAAAGTTCTAAGCGAGATTCCCTCTCTCTCAATCTCTCTCTCGTGGGAGTTTCCGAGTGACCATTACGACGTTTTATAAATGGAAAATGGGGCCGGCGATCTGCCAGTCAATGGGTTTGAATCAATAAGCTGGAGTTGAAACAGCTAAAACTCACGCCATTTTTACATGTTAAGGCTAAATTGTCTCTTTCTATGAAGCAGATTGAAGGCCAAAGTAGCTTAAAGTGGTGTTCTCCAGTCTGAATTTTTAAAACTATTTCTTACAAATTATTTGTTTCGAAATATTTTTGATAAATGTATTGGTTGTTTTAGTAGCTTTAATGTGAATTTGTGGTATTATTTAATAATATTTAGATTTGCTGATTCTCTATAATTTTCTCATTCTGCGCATAACACCGTTGTTGTTTTAAGAAAAATACATATTGAACTATATAGTTCTTTAGGTAATAAGACAATACAATATAATATTATATTAAATACATTTTATTCTTTTAAAAAATATATATTTTAAAATAATTATTATGCATTAAATAATGAAACTACTAAAACCACAATTGAGTAGTATACTTGACATGACGTACTTATTTTCTACAGTCGGCTTCATCAGGGAGTGAATACGACGGACAGTTGGAGGCTGAATCAGCTGACAGCGACAATACAAGTCAACATTCTCCAAATAACAATAACATTGGAGGCGGGATTTCGACAAAGAAGCCTTCCTCTACCAAACGCAAATTTGAAGTTAGCGAGGGGGTTGTCGGGGGAAACACCGACGAAACTGTTACAAACAAGCGCAGAAAACAGATGGATGACGTGAGTTTTTCTGAATAATTAATTATAAACTTTGCAGCCAATTAATAAGTTCAACACGCGTCATGTTGGATTAAGTAATATAAACGAATTGGCAATAAGTAGTTCATTGCGTCTATGACACGATGTATAGATGTATAAAGGCAAATATAAATCGGAAACTGTCGGACTACATATTGTATAACTTTGTAATTAAACAATTTTTAATTTTTTGATTTACATTTATTTAATTATTTCTTTAATCGCAAAAGTTTATACACACTGAATTAATGTATAAATTAAAAACATTATTTCAAAACGATTTTACGTATGTTCGCTATGAATAGAATACGAATACAGTTTCATTATATAAGCTGTTGTGCTTTAATAATAATAATAATAATAATAATAAAAAAGTTGTGCACCAATAATCTATTTTCTTTCATTATATAAGCCTTATAATTATGAAATAACGATTTTACCATTTTTGAACGATGTGCATAATGAGCTTATTCATATTGATATACATAATCAATATACTTTTTTATGTGCTTTCATAATATTTTGAGTGATTTGAGCATGTGCGAAACATGAACACAGAAGCACATTATTATAACAAGATGCTATTATTATTTCTAATAATGTTATATACTGTTGCTGCAGGTCACAAGTGAGTGTAGCGATAGCTGCGATCAAAGTCAGACAGACAACGGAAAATCGGGGAACAAAGAACCTTCAGATCATTTGCTAGGCTATAATGTAAGTTGTGTTAATTTCATAATTGAATAGTTTTAGTGGTTTTGTTTGTTAGATCATTTTGTTTGGATTCTTTTAGAATCAATACCGAATCAAGTATACGCTTATACTCTCAGTTGTAATTGAAACATAAACAGATCTGCCCTTAAAAAACATAAAAATATATATTTTTCAGTCTATCTAAGAAAGATGTTCGTTCATTAAAGTATCAAAAATTATAAATATAAAACTAAGTGTATATGCCCCTAAGTTAATATATATATATCCCGATATATTTCCATTTTAACAATATCAAATATAATTAGATAAATATCAATGTATATTTAATGTTAAATAAATAATGAAGAAACACATTTTTAAAAACATTTTAACAATATATTTAAAATTGTTTCTTTTAGTTTACTTTTTTCATTTAATCTCTTAAATAAATCAACTTCCATTTATCGGGCCAGCTATAGTATCTCCAAACCTGCCCTTCCCCCTATTCCCACCAAACAGCTCTTCGTTCGCAAACTGGTGGACAAAACGTTGAATCGATCGGTCACCTTTTGCGAGCAGCCGAAGTCCAAAATCACGGCCCTCGAGGCCGCGTGCAAGCGACAGTTCCCCGAATTTGCCGACGACCTCCATCGGACCAAGATTCGCTGCTACCTCAAGGCCTGCCGAAGGAACGCCAAAAAGCAGTACAACCGGGCCTGTAACCGGGAGGGGGGCAGTTCAGTGATCGGCGACTTCAACGAGTACACCTCATCGCTGGCCTCGAGTCCCTCTTCGCCCAGCTACAACAACTCGACTGCCAAGAACCTCCCGGCCCACATGGCGACCACGAAGGCCAAGGAGATCACCGCTAAGGCCTTGGAGCAGGAGGAGGAGTTCATTTTGAAGATTAATCAGGTAAGTGGTGTTCGTTAATGCTCCCACATGACCAAAAATTCATCAAAGAAAAAAATACATTTTCTCCAAAAAATATCCAAAAAAACATAATAAACAAAATAATTTTTCTTAAACATTATTTTTTTATATTGTTATTTTGTGTATTCTAGAATATTTTCTAATTTAGTTTTAGAATTTTCTGTGCTGCGCACATAATAACTATGCTACTCATTTATGTATACAAAAAAGTAATATCTTTATTATTGTCTATTTAATTGATTTTCAGATTTTAATGTTGAAATAACTTTGTCTTATAAGATGTATATTTCTTTTCTTTTTGTGAGGTTTTTTGTTCTTCGTACGATTTTTTATATTCAATAACTATTTCATTCGAGTATAATTGATTGAAGTTTATATATTATTCGATTTTCTAATTGTTTATTATATTATTATGTCATGAGTAACTTTTCACTCACTTTTCGACATTTAGTGATCGTTGCTCGCAATTTTTTTTATAATCAACATTTTATTTATATTATGCATTTTTTATACAACACGCCAATTCTGTAGGTTTGCATTATATTTTCGTTTAATATACAATATATTAATTTTTTTAACTATACTAATGTTACATATTGTGGAGATCATTAAAAAAATATAGCGAAATGTAAAGGTTCTTTAATATCATATTAAAATAATATTAATAAAAAATTGATAGCCATTAAAAAGCATAAAAAGAATCCTTTGGAAAACCATATAAAATAAAATAAAATATTATGGCTATCGTTTTTTTTTCAGACTGTAAAAGTCTTAATAATATGTTCGGAAATATAAAGTACGAAAAACAGACCCGGGCAAGATTTACATAAAGAAGACATCGATTAAAGTAAACTAAAATAAAGAATGCAACACTTCTAATTATTGCTTGCATATTTGAAGCAACTAATTTTGATATGAACAGATAGTAAGTCACACCCAAGGAACACGCTAAACCGGAGTCAAATAAGCGAAAATCAACAACCAAACGACAGTCAATATAATATAAGACCATCATTACACCAATTTTACCAATTGTCCCTCTTTGCCAGATGAAATCAGAGGAGAACTCCATCACTGGGAGCACGCATCCAACACCGGATCCCTCCGAGGCAGCCAACAGTCATCAGTCCTCCTCAGGGGGAGGCGGCGGGGCGGGGGGACTGGCTTCCATCCCCTCCTCTTTCACCCTCTTCCCCTTTCTGCCCTTCCTGCCTGAGGCGGGCAACGGTGACCTGTCCAATCTTCCGGCTCTACATCCGCCACCGGCGTCTGCTGCCACCGGTAAAGCTGCCGCCGCAAACAGTCCCAACACTTGTACTGCGAACAAATCTAACGGCTTTACTGAGGAGGTGAGTGGATTATTTGGGTACAGAATTAGTCTAATTGGACAGGGTGCAGTATATATATTTTCCGGCTGATAATGATAATGCAGTAGAACATAAAACGTTTTTTGAGGTAATAATTACGCTCAAGTATTGATTGTTATGTGATACACATTGTAGAGTAGAGTTCTTTAGTCAAATAAGCATACGTTCAAATAAACAGAGTTCAAAAAACCTATTTTAGTGAAAGTTTCAGATTTCCAAAAATATGTTTTTATGTATGGAAGAATAATAGAACAATATTTTTTAACTAATAAAAATGAAATGAATGTATGTAACACACATATTATATAAATACAAAGTTAATCATCAAATAATCATCAATCGTCCAGAAAGAACCTACATTCTGGTAGTATGGAACGGCACGTATTTATAAAATGCAGTACAAAAGTTAGCACACCTGATGTACCGATTTCTTTGATTTCTTTCTGTTTTCAGAAGTTCGGTGAATTCTTGCAGGCAAATTTCTGGCGTTCGGTGGAAATGGTTAAGGCGATGCGACTAAGTGCTGGTTTCATTCTCATGTCAGCCCAGAAGATCGAAGATGCCCTCATGGTGGAGTCTTCGTCACCGTGGCAACCTGAGAGATCCAGTTCTACCGAAACAAATCCGGTATAACCCCCCTCTACATATGACTTAAGTGCAGAAATTGTGATGTAAACACGTGTGTTGCATTTTCCACATTGTCGCACATACGCACACATATGTTATAGATAAGTATCGCTTAAATTGTAATCTTGGTTTCACATTAGTGTATGTAAAGGCTTTGCCAATTTTCTTCAAATTCTTTACTTAACATTCAAATGGTGTATTTCACATGGATAGCATAAACAATTTGCTATGTCATTAATCTGTGTAATATAAATAATATATTACATATTTATGTAACGTGTTATATAACAATCTGATTTTGATTATAAATAAATAACATACAATTGTATTGAAATATATGAATTATTAGTAATTATTTATAAAACGTGAATAACATGTAAGCCAAGAAATAAATTGATATACGTCATATTTAAAAGATAACTAAATGTTCAATAATTTACATCTAAAAAGAATAAAGCATATATACTGATCTGTTTCACGGTATTTCCCCATAACCATATTGGTATTTCCCGAAAACAATATTGGTATTTCCCATAACAATCCTGATATTTTCCCCATAAAAATCTTTGTGTTTCCAGATAACAATCTTGATATAGTTTGAATAATGGTTCGGTTTCGTCTTATGTCTTTCTGTTTCTATCCACCTTGGCGGATGATCATTAACTTCTAATTGTTTTAAACTCGTATTATTGTAGACCTACTCAACACACACACTCTTACTTAGAGATTATGTATGTACGCGTATTTGTGCTCATTCTAAATACCAAAGATGATGTAGGTTACTTACATATTGAAATCTATGTATAGCTCAAATATCTCAATCTGTGTCATTACATTTTCATGTACATGTTTATCTATCTATATATATCTATTTATATACTGCAGAAGATGCTACTACACTCATTCAAACTATTTGTCATTATATATATATAGCTTAATTAATATTGTCAGTTATATTATTCCTTTATATATATATATACACTCACATTCACAATATAATTACACTTGTTTCCACTTCAGGACGAAACATATATAATGATGAAATGAAGATTTTTATTATATATATGAAATATTTATAATCATTTTAGTGATACTTTCTTCCTTAAATTACATTCTATAATTTTTTTTCTTCCCGAAGAAGTTGTCATCAAATCTCAATGACGTAATCGTGAAATTTAATATGTTTTTTGCCCTTAATCGCAATTAGAGTTTAACAGCAAAAAACACATCCAAATATTTTAGGGGTCTAAACTTGTGTATGCGAAATATAGAATTTGTGTTAAAAATAATTTATTATTTCTACGATTTTTTAAAAATAATTGGTCGGTTCCATCTGGATATTATATTCTGGATATTCCAAAGTGGATATTCTTCTACAGTTCTTTTTCTTTTTCATGTTAAATCACGCTTTTGTATTGTCATATAGAGAAATTTTTGAATAGTTGTATATCGTCTTGTTTTAAATAATTTAGTATGTGTATCCAATGTTTCACAGTTTACAAACACACCATTTTCAGCGTTTAAACTATTCTATGAAGATATCCCTTTATTTGGTACAAACTCTATCAATCTTTTTCACGATTTTTTTAATATAAACATTTATTTTCCTTGCTTACTGTCAGAAATAATCATTAATGTACATTATCATTTCATTTTACTTTATTTATGTATACACTTTTCTGCTATTTGTATAGTCATTTATTTTCACACACTTGAGTTAGAATTCATAATTATTCGACTGATATTGTTATTTTGTCTCGTTGTCGAAAAACCATATTGTAACTATTTGAAATATTGACAAATTTTATAACATTACACATAATATTAATTTCTGTACAATTCTACTCAACAGTAGCATAATTATTTTGTATGTAAAATTAGTCTTTAATTTTCAATTGTATGGTCGGATGTGGTAGTTTGGTTGTCACCTCTGGTAACTGTCTCACTGTCATATATTATATTGTCACAAGTACTTGCAAGTTGTTTATGTATTATTTTGCATTGATAATAATATGCGCATAATATTATATGCTTGAAATAAAATGCGTTTGTTATTTTAAATTTAATTCCAATATTTCTTTATAATTTGAATTCCAAAACTTCTAGATTATGGATCATAATAGATATATTATAACCAATAGATTATATAAAATAAATAGACTAACATAATTTTTAACGTTTTCTGTATTAAAGTATTCCTTCAAAAATTACATTTTAATAATAATCAATTGACTCAATGCAGTACAAACTACAATTTTGGAAATGCTAGGTTATTATCCAAATAGTTATTTAGAACAAGTTAGAATCAAAATAGTTAGTTAGAACAAGTTAGAATCCAAATAGTTAGTTAGAACAAGTTAGAATCCAAATAGTTAGTTAGAACAAGTTAGAATCCAAATAATTAGTTAGAACAAGTTAGAATCCAAATAGTTAGTTAGAACAAGTTAGAATCCAAATAGTTTGTTAGAACAAGTTAGAATCCAAATAGTTTATTAGAACAAGTTAGAATCCAAATAGTTTATTAGAACAAGTTAGAATACAACTTTAAAATGTTAAGATTACAAATTAATTAATAAAAAAATAGGCGTTGTTACACGAAGCCATCAAAGCTGGTTATTCTGTACACGGACCGTTATAAATATCGTATATGTTTCATGAAGCCATCATTGCTGGTTATTTTGAACACAGATAGTTATAAAGATAAGATCGTACATTTTTCATGACGCCATCATAGCTGGTTAATAATTTAATTTAATTTATAACATAGCAGTTATAAAGATGTATCTATTTCATGAAGCAAGCGTAATTTGCGACCTGCGTAAAGTATATGAATTTAATATTTTATGATGATATAATTGCATTCCATGAAGTCGTTAAAAGTTATGTTGTTTGTTTATATGTCTTAATGTAAAGTTTATGACAGCAACAGACCTGTTCATAAGTTTTTTCATTACAAATTTTTAGAATAAAATGATTATACTAAATTGCTACCGATCATAATATTTCTAACTATTTTATTTCCTTACTTTAACAATTCGTACGTGGACATACTTTTAAGGGTTTGCTACGTGAAGGGAGTATTTTACTCCCCCCCTGGAAAAACCCAACTTTCTATCATCCGATTAAGTGGAAATTTAGTATACAGATATTTCCTAAAGACTTGTCGAGCGAAATTTATTTCAATTCTTATATCGATTGGTATAATTTTTATGACCAGATTACGTGCTAAACTTCAGTTAGGAAAACTATAAGAAAATAACCATGCTAATATATGCTATATATTGACCAATAAATGCTATAGCTTTTGTTCAATGCAAGTAATTGACTTGATTTTGTTGCATCTGATTCCAGATCACAAGATCTATATTTGTTGATATATTTTTATAACTATACTACTTATACAAATATGTTATAAGTAGTTTAAATATTATTTTAGTATTTTTAAATTGCTGGTTATTTTAATAAACAATTTTAATATTTAAGTTAAATGAATATAATTTACGATAAACTTATTTTCTATTAATGTTCGAGTTTTAGCTCCTAATATCATCGGCAAGTATGAAAACCCAGGAGAGGGAAGTATATAATAGATCAATAATAACACCATTTTTTCTGGTATGTAAAAATATTCGAAATAATATTTGTTATATTTTCTAGTTAGATAGAAATATTTTAGCCACTGAGTAAAAAAAATCAGGGTTATACATTATATAGTTCATTAAAAAAAAATCTGTGAAAAAAATCCAAGTTTTCAACATTTTAATTAATTTATTCTGATCTCTATTTAAGAGTCTTTCATTTAAAATCTCTACTTATTGTTTCTGTTTTTATTTATATCTGTTTTATTGATATAAAATGGTTGTAAAATAAAACAAAAATATTAAGGAACAAAATAATTTTACATGTTTCCTGAAACAAGTAAGGGAATTAAATAAAGGAGTTGAAAGACTCATATATGAAATGCATATATGCAACTGATGTAACTATTATATTTTTAATCTTTTATTCCGTTTGTAATTAAATAATTATTTGCACTACTAATTTAATAAATTTGTATAAAATAGATGAGGTTATACCATTAAAATTAACAATATAATTTTCAAGAAAAAAATTGTGATTTTTGTACAATTTATTAAAACTTAAAAATATATTAAAGTAAAAAATATCTGATTGAAAATACAACACGTTATTAATCGTTATTTAATAAAAAGGAATTTTTATAAAAATTCTATATTAAACGTGCTTACGTATGTAATATTTACTATGATTAAGATATTATTATTATTGCATTATATAGGTACCTATACATTATTATTTACTATTTAATATATATTTAAATCTGGGCACAGCTTACCCGACTAGGATACCTTCTTTCAATCAAATATTCATTTTATATAACCAAACAACAATAAAGTATCATAGCGACGTTATATATCACGAAACCTTCATATAATGCAGTTTATGATCGTCAAAAGGAGTTCATAAGTTAAGACAATATTCTGTCATAGCTAATACATCTTTCTTTAACGACCTTATATTTATTCCATATTGTATACTATCAGCATTGTTTGAGAATGAGGTCATATATAGATTGCATAATTAAATATGACTAATATTACTAATATTACTGCATAGACATTGCATAGTGCTAAATGTTAAACTAAGAAATATTACTGTACCATGCACTATAAATACGTTAAATAACGAATAACCACAAAGGAATGGTGCAAGCAGATCAGGCAAGAGAGTAAAAAGATTCAGATCAACGATGCATGGGAAAAATTGTTATATACAAAAAAAATTATAATTTTTTTTTAAATGTGGCTAATTTTATTCAAAATATTCAATGAAGAATATATATGTGCATTTTGTTAATAGATAATTAATATGACATTTATTATTAGGGGGTTATCTAGTATCTTAATAAGAAGATGTAAACTAGCACATGAATAAAATGCAAATTTTTGATTTGGGAAAAGTTTAAAAAATGAAGTTCAGTTTAACTTTGCCAGTTTGCGTCTCTTTTGTATATAATATTTTCTAACGTGTACGTTTGCTGTATAGCTGGTATAGGTACCTAGATATACATTGATATAGCAATTGTAACTAATGACTACCTACTTAATTGCTATTTTAGTTCAGGCCACATGTCATATGACCCTGAACAAATTGCTCCAAAAAGTTTTTTAGTATTTTCTGATTACGTAAGACATACTGTTTAATATATTAAAAGTTGACATTCATAAGTGCCCCAAAAACGTTATTAATTTGCATAAATCCACGATGGCTGTCATATGAAATTTCACTGCATAGGTAAATTTTTAATGATTCATTTTAGACCCTATAAATGTATTACCAACGGATATAAATTGACCCTTACAAAGCAAACAAAAAGTATTTTAATAGGTTTAATATGTACATTTAATAATTTATATAATAATACATTTAATAATGACATAGTTAACGATACAATAATTAGCCATTTAATTATGATTGACAATTGACAAAAAAAAATTATAACTAGGAACATGTAACGTATGTGACAATCCAGCCCTCCCTGATAAGAGCTACTAGATCTACTTACCAGTGGCATCAGGTAATTTATCGAATCTGATTCATTATCATCTTCAAATTAGTCCTCTATTAAATGAGCAGTATTGTGACACAGAGTCAGTTTGACAAGGTTCACAGATGGCAATGCACGATAGTTCATATCCTTTGCCACTACAACGTGCTGTTTGGCAACCATTGGTGCACTTACAGTGTATCATGACAAGTAACTGTTTGAGAGCAGGATCCTTTTGCATTGTAATTAGTACAAGGGAATTTTCGTTGAGCTTCCACCCCCAGTTGATTGATTCTAACCCCTCATCTTTACCCATCCAAACCACTGTTTGATAGTAAGCACGAACTGAATGGTATTCACAAGCAGAGATGGTTGGAGGCAGTTTTCCAGGAAACACAAATGCCTTTGATGAGGCAACTTTCTTCATTAGAGTTCTATGTCTCAATGATGGGAGGGATTCACCAGATCTCCCACCGTACAGTTCAACCATTGCTTCACATACCACATCTCGGACTTCTTTCTTTGTTTTCCACGTAAAGCTGAAAACTTTGGCACACATTTGAAGAATCACATTCTTTTTAGTCAGTTTTTGGAACACAGATTTCTTTCCAATTCCATGGATGCCATATTTGCTGTCACACCCAGTATATGCATGTAGAAACAAAAGGTTGTTGCAAAAATCATCTCCCAAAATGCCTTTCAAATGACTGATGTTACAACATTTTCTGTTTTTGGTGCTCATTTTATCTGACAGGAAGAACAGATCCTTATTAGGCACGTTGAAGTAATAGAGTAGTAGGGTAAGGAGATCAGTGTCCTCTCCGATCAATGTAGTAAACTTCTGTTGTGAGTGTCTGACTGCTGCTTCTGCAGTATTCACATCAGCATCTCCTTCTGACTTCTTGACTACTTCACATCCACTCTCTTTCAGCTTTTCAGCAATGAGATCAGCCATACCTTTTTTGTTGCTGTTTCTTGTTAGGAATTTCTTCCTTCTTTTCTACAAAAATTGAGGAAGATATTATGTTTATCTCTGGTCCATTGTTTTTTCGTCTTTTGTGGACATTATCTTTTATAGAAGGTTTTCCACTGTATCAAATGCCACAATCGCCTTGCCATCATGTTTGATAGTAAATGCAGCGTATTTTGCAGCAATGGAACCATATGTGTTACCACAGTTCAAACTTAGCCAATGCAACAGAGATCCACCATCGAGAACATATTGGTCTGTGAGCGGAATGTCATTACCAGCATCTCGTGTGTCAAGACTAAAAATGGCATCAGCAAGGGATGGCTTGTCTGCTTTTCGTAATGTATCTTTTGATTCAAAGAGGGCTGGAAGGTAAGGGCATAGTTCATATTCCATGGCATCATCTAAAGATACTTCACCTGACTGTGCCACAATGAGTAATCTTTGATATAGAAGAGCGGGATCAATGGAGGGGTCTCCACATACCTTTACATTAGATGCAGTTTCCAATGTCTTTGCAGAATCTTTTAGCTTAAAAGCATATGTAGAAACCTCTTGGTCAAGAATTTTCCTCAGAATTTCATTGTCTACTATTTCATATTAGTCAACATTCACATTATCATCGGCAACTACTCCCGTTATAATGTTTCTGAGTGATGGAACCTCGGTGAAAGGAGAACAAGTTATCAAATTCACTTGGAGCTTTTCAGATTACTTAAGTATTTTTTTTTCGTGATTCTGTTGACTCTTCGTGTTTTTCATTAGTGGTGTTCTATCGGTTGACAAAGTTTTTCATGGCTTCATTGTATTGAGAAGTTACAGATCGTTACAGAGCCCAGAGGGCCTGCTGCTCTTCCGTCATGCCACTTCTAAGTGTAAGACCTCCAACACTCTTTAGTGATCTGATGAGTGTTTTCTCAATTACTAAGTCTGACCCCAGGTAAGCTCAGTACTGATTTGTTCTTCGAAGAACATGCAGTGCCTGCATAAACTTTTCATAGACTGTGGGTGGCTTTACATCAAGTTCCTTCATGGACTGTAGGTACAGGTAGGATGACTTAAAATAATTGTGTTGTCCAGCGGCTGCAAATATTGGGAGACAGTCACTAACTGTTTGGAGATGCAACATCCACGATCCTGTTCTGTCAGCTCTGATCAAATTCGTGGCTACCTTCAGCATATTCTGGTAAACAAACCACCGTTTGCTGGTTTTGGATCTGGCAGCTACTTTATCCCTCTTCTCTGTAAGTTTATCCTTGATCTTAGTCTGTGTGTCGTTCAGATTTATACTGTTAAGTTCACCTTCACCATCTAAACATGATTTATACTCCACTTCTGATTTGGCCACTAATAATTCAAATTCACTGTTCTCTTCAATTAGCTGAGACACAACCATCTTATTGAGGTACCTATCAACCAACAGATGTCCTCCAAAGTCCCGCTGCTGGACTGCCTTTCCTGACAACATGTGATTTACTGCATTGTTTCCATACATAGTCTCCAACAGATTTCTCAAACCAGATCCATCCATTAGTTTGCCAATGGCACCCAACAAGTTCATGAAGGTATGGAATGAGCCAAGAAGAAGAACGACCTCTTACAGGTGGCTTCTCTCTTGTGCTGTAATTACTATCTGTGAGGCCTTCTTATAAGTAAATGGACTGGTCAAACGTCAACACCGAAGTGAAGAGATGCTGGAATGCTAGTTTTGAAATATACTCCAGAGTGGAATTGATGCAGGTCATGTCATTTGAGTGAAGGCTGATCATTGGCAGAAAAATCACAGATTATACTACAGGATATTGTTCTACCTGTTGTAAGATGTGCATCATGCCCTGCTATTGTGAGTTACGCAGGTAAAGTTCAGAGAGAAAGTTCCCAGAGGATATCAACCTTATAATCGATCACAGCGTATACAGCCAGTAAAGAGAAAATACACTGTGTTGCATGTTTTGCAAACCTGTATTCTATTATGTCAATTCTGCATGCTTCAGTTACATTCAGAGTTAATACTGTTTTCCTTGGCACAATTCTGTTCATGTGTATTTTTTGGTATGATTGCTGCCACAATCCACATACCGTGAAATGTGCCTGTACCGTCTATGATAATGGTGTCATGATCCACGTTGTGAGTAGCAAACAATAGTGACTTATCTAATATATCGATGCCTGGAGCTAAATTATTAGGAATTTTAACCGATGCTGCATTGTTTTGGATGAAAGGCTTTCTACAAGGAACTGTGATTTAAATAAATGATGCACTTGTACGTCCGTTGCACTTGCACTGTACTGAAGGGAATTTATGTAATTCAGTTCAGACACTTCGGGATAACTATCAATGTTTGATGTGACCGTTGTTTTAATGTCACTTTTAATCAACTTGCAGTAAGCTAAACGCTCCTAAGATTTCACTGTTTACTATACAATGAATCAACGGAATATCGATTACGCTAGCCGAAATAGACGTTTATCTACTTTGTCAGTTTATGTAACTTGGAAATGTGCTAATAGAGATATCAATCCACTTCCACCATTTTTGCTGCTATTTAAAAAAAATTTCAACCGATTTTAATGTTTTTTTTATCAAACGCCACAAAATGTCACTGTCTTAAGTATCCCATTTACGTTATAGCGTTTGGTGGCCATATTGCCTTCTTGCTAATTAACCCGCTTTCTGACCCCCAATAGCTGTCAACTTTTAGTATATTATAAAGATTGACTAAAAGAAGTAAAAAACATCAAAACACCTTTTAGGGCAATTTGTTTAAGGTTCAGTTAATTATTTGGTATATGGCCTGGACTATTTATATCAGAGATCAGAGTGGAATGGTCTACTAAGTATACACAGACTATACCGGCTATACACAAATCTCATTAAATGATATTTAAAAAATAATAGTTTCTTTCGAAATAGAAAATGCATAGTTGCCCATTTTGTAATTTAGTAGAATGGCAATGTAACATGGGGTAAGGGGGGTTCTATGAAACCTTTCTGATATGCCTTCTTTATAGAAGAAATATCGGTCAATTGTTGTATAAGGATGAATTAAGTTCATAATTGTGACGTTACTATTGAATAAATATTAAACATTCAATGAAATGACTATTCCCCCGGGTAAATTATATTTAATAAAATTTCATATCACAATCGCAATTTAGACTGTATTTTATACAATTGATATTTTATCAATATTATTTTCTAGTAAAAATAGTTTAATATGCATGTACAGTTCGCATAGATATCATGCCGCGCCCTTCAAAGATGTTTTATATTTGGTTTTCTACTTGGAAGGCTTTTTCGTGTTAAAGATGTATAGCTTTAAATTTAAATGATTACTCTCAAAAATGGTGCCTATAAAATTACTATTTTAAGGGACTCTCCTTAATGAGTATTGGTCGCGCATTAGTTTATGAAGTTTCCTTGCTAACCTTTTCATAACCGCCGTGGCATGAACACATTAAATACATGCTGGTAATTATTTAAATCAGCTAAGAAAAGCTTAGTTGTTAACCGTGTTCTATAATGTTTATTTGGATCAAGAAGTCATATTTTTTTGGAATTATACATAAATGCATGCACTATTCTATGAAAACAATATAGATACAAATATTATAAATAGATAAACATAAAGTTAGCGTTAATGTCGCGTTTGGTGCAAATTAATGAGGTTTTTATTCATTTAACTTTGGTTTTGAACACGTTTTATTTTATTTGTTTCCTATTAAAAGTGTGAGTGCTCCGGTGATCAAATATATTTAAATATAAATGTCTGTACCATCAAGGGTATGTTTACACTTAAAATAATTGACTACTTCTAAGTAGTAAAAGTTATTTAATGTTTATTTGTTTAAATATATATCAATAAAACTAACTGTTCGTTTATGTTTTACTGTACCTTGGATATAACTGTAACTATTGTTTTATTTAATTAAATTAATAATATTTTAATATATTTAAAAATATTCATATAACACAATTTTATAAAAGTGTGTTATCAGTAGCGGATCTAGGGAAGGGCGCACCGCCCCCTTTTTATGTGTGTTGCCCTTTTTTTAAAAAAACTGACGCCTCTAAACTTCGATATTTTCTCATGATCAGTCTTAATAAAAATGTACCTTTTTGGAAAATAATTGCGCACCCCTTTCCAAATTCCTAGATCCGCCACTGATTATACTTTAACAACTGCTAATTATATTTAATTAAATGAGTAACTTAGATTGTTCGCTGTTTTTATACTTTCACAATTTAAATATAAATTACTTCTCACCATCTCCTCACGAGAAAAGAAACAAATCAATATGCACATTAACATATTTTATAATAACAATTATATCCAAATCCAAATTATCATGTGAATGGGTTAATAACACCACTTAGTGAAAAAAATTAAATAACATTAACTGGAAATTTAAAAAAGATAAAATGCACGAAATACCATATTAACCGATTAATTTATTTAAATTTATTATATATCATTTCGAAAAAAGTAAGTAAATTTCCAAATTAAATTTAAATGCTTGTTTAAGAGAATATAGAAATACTCTGGGTGTATATAGGCCTATATTTATTTTCTGTTAGCAAAAAGGCTATTGTATAAAATAAGAATATTTAAAATGTTATAATATTTGTGTAGTTAATTAGAGGTCTTAAGTTTATGAAAGATTTGCCTTTAATGTTAAAACTTACAAATAATATGTTGATAAAATTGCAATAATATTACATCTATCTATCTTGTGAATAATGACACCCGAAAATTATGAACAACCCAACAACTTCGGAGCATATTTGTAAATTGTATTGTTTAAGTATAAATAACAAAATACTATCACGACAAAATGAAAATTAAAAATGAATTAATAAAATGTCCCTATGACACTTGGGAAGAAGTACCAAAAATCAATAAAGCAAACTATTACTATAAATAAAGCAACAACTATATATTTGATATATATAGTATTTTTCGTACTGGTTAACGTATTTAAAATTTTTATAAAAATTTTACGCTGCATAAATTGTCATTGTTTGTTTATCTTGGCTGCTTGTTTTATTGCTTATATATAACAACATAACAACATCTATAAATAACATATAAATAACATATAACAACATAACAACATATATAACATATAACACAACACAGAAACAACTTAATCAATTGAAGCTGTAAAAAATTATAAATAGACAAAATAGAAAAAGAAAGAAAAAATGAAAAGAAATATTGTTAAATATATAAAATACACAAAAGAATCGTGAAAGAATATAGATTTGACAAAAAGGAAAACAGTGTGACATTCAAATTATGGTAAAACATCAGTGGACACAAACTAAAACAACTTTAATTTTATATATTTTGTTAATTTTTATTAAAAATGATCTATATAAGAAAAATATATATTAAAAAATATCGAAAATCTGCCCGGAATTTTTATATATACTTTGCAAAAATGAAAAAAATATCCTCTATTTTACATAATGGATATAGTAAATTCATCTAAAATTTATATAATGTATGAACAGATTATATTATGTAACATATTATGTTGATATAGTATATCGGATTTGCACAACTTGCATATTATACTTAGCAAGTTATGCATGCATGTTAATTAAAGCGTAAAAACTTTTGACAATATAAGTTTGTGTTTGGTTATATTTTGGTGAACTATCACATATGTTATATATTGTTTTAGAATATAATTTGAAATTAATAAAAATAAAAGCAAAATGAAAAAAATTATAAATGAACTTCTATATCATAAAATAACATATTTTAATCACTAGTTAAAAGGAAAATATAGGAAACTTGATTACTGAAAGAGGGAACTTACTACATATAATACATTTTGATGCGCCACATATATTTGAAAAATACGAATTTAATTTAAATTCGCATTTAGACGAAGTTCTACAAAATATAAATTAATATAAATGGGAAATAAAAACATTAAACAATTTTCTATCACATTATTCGAGTATTTCCTTTTACACAAAAAAGTTAAATTGCTCCAACGTTCAACTCAACAGTGAAGGAATCGCCATCATTGCGCCTTGCTTTCTTTCCCATTGTATATAATCACCAACTCAAGATTAAAAAGTCAGTTTTGTTTTTCACAACTTCACTATAATATTGTTCAATGTCAAAGAACTTGTAGTGTTGATTCAAGCGTGTTGATACGAATGAGTTTAAGAGGTAAACATGAGCTGAATTAAGTTTAATAACGATACACTTAGCAGCAAAGAGACTATTGCGAGTGTTAAAAACGATGTTACTCAACAATTGTGAATGTACTGCTTTCTTTTAGATATATATATTCCATTTATCTTAATTGATGTTTGTCTCACAGAGTGGCTAAGCTGTTCTGTTAAGATGTTTTAAAGAAAGAGGAATTGAGTGATAGCTCAAAATTTGACCAAAAGATATATAGAAAACGTTGGTCAATGAATGCATACCTTTGATGTTCAGTTATGTATTAAAAATTCAACGCAAACACACGACAACATGCGTTCATATAGTTGTGTTGTTAATCGTCTTTTCAAAGTAGAACGAAATTTTAGTTAAAATATATAAATGTTCTTTTTATATATTTTTTATATATAAACAGAAAAATAATATAAAACGCTAAACTATTTCAAATAAAAACTCTCTTTTCAGCTTTAAATGTTGACACCATCTCATGTCAAGGGTACGTTTTATGTTAAAACACACGAAATTGTGAAAGCTTTTATCTATAGAAACAAACTCAATGACTAAACGGAATTAAATTGCAAGGTTTCATTTGTTTTATTTGATTTTTATGAAAACGATGGTTTAAATTGGTTTTTTTCCTGTTGACGTCTTATAGCCTCTGCGTTTCCATAAAAGGCTCTTTGAAGTTAGATAAGCTTATATGTAATGGAGAAATTGTTGCCTCGAATTCTTAATTGCTACCATTCAAACATAGAGATTTCACTCAATTTAAACAATATATTATGAATGCGTCTTAAACCGAAGAAACAGGAAGCATTCTTCATTATAGTTTAAAGAAACATTTTATCTCAAATGTTAAAATAGTAGTGCTATTAAGGGGAGCCGGAACATTGTGCTGAAATTTATTTTGCTAAAAAGCCAAATCTATCATTTAGTTTCCTATATACAAGAAGATGCAGCTCTCTTCAAAGCTGTCATTAGAAAAGCTTTGAATTGTTTGATTTATCTTTTGACGTAGAAGATATCCCCGGTTGAATTTTTACACTCTTTTGTAATTTATATTTACTCTGTAATTATAAGAATTTAAGGCCAGATGTTAAATTTGTTATATTAAAAAGATAGATACACAGTTTTAGAGAATGCTGATTTATATCGATAGTTATAGACATCGAAAAATATAGGATGGTATGTTATAGAAGACTCACTTTATTATCAAACTCAAATTTACTTACATGGGCGTCGCCATTTTGAAAACTTTTTTTTTTTATTAAAGTGTAATATCAAAGTTTCACAGTGTTATTTTATTAGATGCACGTATTCATCTTATCTCAACGTTTTTAAAATGTCTAAATACTATATAGCTTATGCATTTTTAATTTATTTAACGTTTAAATATAGGACAAGTAGATGGGTGAACCGAATATGTTATCAAATTAAATCTAGTAATATGGCCACTGCATTATAGTTTAGTTGAATCAGTAAAATATAGTTGATTTCTAAAATAGTGTATTTGTTTCTTTTCATCTAAACAGCTCATTTTAATAAAGAGTGAGGAAAATTCTTTACCATCCTTTATTATTTGGTATAAATACGTGACTGTAAAATATTATAAAGAGCAAACAACAATATCATATCTTTCAATTCACGACTGTTTTTCGAGACATCGGATAATGAAATTATTTTTTTGAAGTAAAACGTAAAACTAACGAAAATTTCACGTAAAATTAATGTAAAAGTAAAAAGTAAAATGTTTGAAGTAAAATGACACAAAATTAAAACAATAGTAAAGTAATAATAACGACAAAAATAAAATATGACATTAACTAAAGTAAATTAAATTAAAGAGTAAATAAATATTTTTTTCAGCAATATGTATATATTCTTCGGAATAGAAGGCATTGATTTCATAATGTGAATGGAATGATGTTCCCTTAATAAAATTAGTATATTATTTTTTATGAAAGAGGTCGCTCGCAACTATTTTTTTAATTTGGTTGTAAAATGTGACGTATTGCTGTAAAATGGAATTTATTTACATATTCGATTTAATAGTTTGCATTAAATGTACATTGTTATATAGATATATTTTACAATAAATACTATGCAATTATAAAAAAATATATTTATATTGTCTATGCAATATTATAGACTATAATACAATGTAGATAAATGAAATATATATGAAAACTAAAATGAATTGATTAAATATATAATATTATTTCGTTATATTATAATTATACAATAATAATAATATTGTTTTCTATAACAGATATGAGCAGCTCTATGAAACAAATTCGTACTTCTTATTTATATACAATACATACATAATATGGAGATTTGTTGGACTGTATGTCAATGTGGAAACATAAGAAACTATATATTTATTTGAATTATCCGTTTCATTTAAATATTTTGTAATTTTTTATAGTGGGCAATTATGTTTTAGTTATTAGTTGTAAAATAAGTATTTTTTGCAGAATACTGTAGGTACATTGTAGGTACATTGTAGGTACACTTTGTAGGTACACTTTGTAGGTACACTGAAGGTACATTGTAGGTACATTGTAGGTACATTGTAGGTACATTGTAGGTATATTGTAGGTTTAATAAAGTATTTTACAATTAATATTTTTATAGATAAATATATTATTATTTTAATTTATTTAAAACGTATAATTTTTCTGTTTTACAAATAATAATAATTATTATAATAATAATTAAAATCTATTGAATATACGACATATTGCAAATAATAAAAATTGATTTGTGAGTAAATATGTATACTTATAATATTATAAGAATATAATATTAAACGTTGTACAGATGTTTTGATGGATAATATTTTTATCAATCGACGAACTGTAACACCCAACTAAAAAATATAATTAATATTTATTAAAAATGTTGATTCTTTGCTAAATTCGATATACTAAAAAACAAAAACCATTAAATATATTTAAGTTACACATTTTTATTGGACTTTTTAAAAAGTTTTTATAATTAGAGAAATGGTTTAATGAATTCAGTAACGTGTATAGGTAACATATAATTGATTATTTATAAAAAATTCTTATTAAATTTAACTAAATGTTCATTAATCATATGTCGAATAAAGTATTGGGACATAGATAGGGGGTCGTGGCGCTGCCTCTATGATCACCATGACTATATCCCACCAATTCTGCTCGACATCACATACATCAATGAATTAACATTTTATTCTTCCCATTACCACCAATTTTCTTATCGTCATTCCGTAAATTTATATTTTTATAATTTCTTAGTTGTTAAACATTTTGTTTCATTGTGAGTTAATGGAATTTTTGTTATTTTTTTTCAGTTTCACTATATATTTATCGATTTTGTATTCAAGGTTAAATGAGTCATACCAATATATACATATTTTGTATATAGATCTTTAAAAAATAAATATATAAAGAACAAAATGTTTAAAAATAATTGTTTATTCTTGAAAACAGAATAAACAGTTTCAATTAAAAATAAACAAATTATTAAAAGCATTATATCCTTGATAACATTAAGACAAAGTCAAAACTGGTAATTACCTTTTGAGGATGACACCTTAAAGTCTCAACCGAGCGAGCTGGGCTTATACGTAACATCTCCAACACGTGTTCTCTGATGTTCAAAACGGGGGCCCCCTTTGCTGGAGGGGATGTAGGACGCAGAACCGGAAGAACATCACAAAGATAAAACAGTGAAACTGGGTTTTTGCCGTTTTTGTCCCCTCCCAATCCTCAAATACACAATTGATTTAGAATTAAAAGCATTCCAAGTATATAAGAACACTTCTTAAAATGATATTTTTGTGTCAATTAATTCAAAGGTTTATTTCAACAATTATATACAGTATACAAATGATTTAATTTAGATGCTAATTATACTTTCCTTATTATATGTCAAATGTTTTGACATTTCGATGATAGGCCAGATATAATTACAAACTAAATTGTTGATTCATATTTAGCGATTGATCTATTATATTATGATGTCATAATATTAGACATAAAGTATAAGACGAGGCATATATTATTCACATTTTCTATTGCGGCGTAATCAGGAGAGAAAAATATTTACGTATTATAATTGGGAGTTTAATAATAATATAAAAATTAATAAAAATATTTACGTATTATATTTGGGAGTTTTTTTGGAGTTTTTATTCGTTATGCACCAAAAATGAAATTTTTATTTGCTTGATCTTCGAAATATATTATTGACTTCTAACACTGATTATATCATCTATTACATACGCGGATTCCGTATGTATATATTACATTACATTGCATACTTTAACTATATACATTAATGTATATACATTAATTATCGGACGCCAACACTATTACATATAGCTATAATGAAATACGCGAATTCCATATCATCTTCTTATGATATATTTTAAAATCCAATTTGCCCCTTAATTGATTTAACAAAGTATTCACTATAAAACTGATCTATGTACTGTATATATATATATATACTATAAGCATAATTTATTACACTCGTAATATTTAAAACTGGGATATATTTCGTAAGATCTTGAATTTTGAAAAGAAATTTATGGCTTAACAAGACTTGCTCGACCTTGGTAAAGAACATAAAATATTTTACCTGCATGATATGGATAACATAATATAGACCTGCATGATATGGACCTGCATGATTTGGATAACATTATATAGACCTGCATGATATGGATAACATGACATGGATAACATGATATTGATAACATGATATGGATAACATGATATGGATAACATGATATGGATAACATGATATGGACCTGCATGATATGGATAAAATGATATGGACCTGCATGATATGGACCTGCATGATATGGATAACATGATATGGATAACATTATATGGATAACATGATATGGATAACATAATATGGATAACATGATATGGATAACATGATATGGACAACATGATATGGATAACATGATATGGATAACATATTACAAATGAATTCAAATAATGACAGTTTTTATCACAATTACAATACAAGATCTTATGAAGAAATCCAAGATTTGTATATACCCAAGAAATTCAATATTTCTTTGCTCTTAATAATAAGAAATACAGGAAATAAATCTTGAAAACATATCCAATATATATTTCATCAAGATTTGCAAAATCATAAGAAGATTTTGGAGAAATTTCTAAGATTCGAGTTTAAATAGATTGGAGTTTTTTTAAGAACTTGGTATGAAATCTGATTTTATTCTGATAAATAACTAAGGGTAAATTGTTTTTTAGCAATCTGAAAGAATTCGAATTCGAATTCAAATTAAATGAATGTATTTTATTTGGTTACAATAGGTAAATAATTACTGTTTTAACTTATTTGATGTTGTTATTAATATATACCTGTTATTTATTTATTTAATTACTAATATATTTGAACAACATTGGAACATTTTTTATTTCGATAACGTTTTCAAGAGACCTTTATTTAATTCGATCCAAATCAGTGGCGTATTCAGGATTTGGTTAGGATGGGAGCGCACAGTCTGAAGGGCGCCAAACTATCGAAAAAAGCAGCACAATCCACTCCCTATATAATGATATGTTCCCTTTTTTATAATTGTACCACATATGTAGAGAAATACAAGCATATTAAGTAATACATTACAATTCATCAAACGAAAACTACTTTTATTACAGTACAATTATTATAACATATACAATAACTAATATAAGTAATTATATACATACCGTCTACTACGTATAAATGATACTAAACTATAATATATATTCAACAGCTATCTATCTGTTTTTTTATTATAAAGGCTTATAAAGGCGCCTTCCATACCAAGAGGGGGGGGGGGGGGCTCCCTGCGCTCTGTATGGTAGATGGACCACTGCAAATATTTCACTAAATTTGTAATTCGAAATATACATAATTGCTATAAGAATAGTTAAGTCCATGACTTTAACATTTAACTGGTTACAGTTATATAGCAGCAAACATTTATTTGTATCATTTAAAGGTTTAACGTATGTCTTCAAACTAGATTTTCAAAGGCAAAATCTCTCGAAATGCCAACTTGTCAAAACTTTTGAAAAATCATTTGTGTAAACTGATTTATTCTAACTTCTTCATTCATGTTTTAATGCTTCAAATAGTTCAAAAAGATTCTTTGCTGTAATCAGTCAATATTTTCAAGCTGGGTGAGATGCAATTTTACATTTGTAATTTGTTCTTCCTAATTTAGTAAAAAATCAATTATTAATTGTTTTTAAATTCTATTAATACTATTCCATAATATTTTAAAATTTCTGCATAAATTTTCCGACCTACTTTGTTTTTCTGTAAATAAATAATTCATAATATCTATATTAAATTAATTACTTTTATATCACCCTCTAAATATGTAATCGGCTCGGAGCGAACCTGTTTTAGAATGAGAAATGTTCTATTGATTATATTATATAGTATTCTCCCCTCTCCAGTATTCTCCCAATATAGTATAAAAGACCCTTTCCAGTTCAATGATTTCGGTCCCTTCCGTAGTGTAATCTAAAGGCCTTCTAATAATAAATAGAGCAATAGAGAGGTATCTATCAAAGTAAATAGATCATACTCTCTGAAGTTTGATGCAGAAAGCACAATATCTGAAACTGCTAATATAAGATAAATTCACCCGGCCCCTCTCTCGAAAAGTGTCCACTACATCATGATAGGGAGGACATTTCCCAAATTTGGAAAATGAATATATCTGTTTTTTTCCAGGGGCACTTCATATATATTGGGGTGTATAATTGACGGTGGGGGTATAGATTAGGTATTTACCCGACTGCACCTTTTATTCTCAATATAAAGCTGTTATTTATTAATACTATGCGCATTGTCATTCCAGAAACTTTATATTTGGTTTATTATTTATTTATTATTATATTCTTTTGCACTTATATATAATTTAATTAATAAGTGTCAGTGCTTATCAGTAGTTTACCTAACGACATTTACAAAAACTCTGTTTTGCTCCTGATATATAACGTGTATCATGTATGGTTTATATTATAAGTTATACAGAACAAGTTAATTTTAAACGGTTATATTTTTAGTTAAATGAAGAAATGTGCAGTTCGTTTTGACTTTATTATTAGCATAATACGCTTATATTGCAATATATAGGGTGTATTTGCTTATAACACCATCAAAATCCTAAACAAATTTAGACCCATTTAAAGAAATCTGAGAGACTTCTTTATAACGGAGAGGTTCTATCACTCTGCATAATAGTCGCTAGATTTCGTCTAATTTGAGGTATCAACACTTTTGTGTACTTAAAGAGGCATACATGCCATTTCATGAAGTCATTACTATTGGGGCGAGGCATTATGGAATCTACTTTTTGTTGTAAAGTCCTCTCACCATAATAACTATAATATAAAGTGTGTTATATTATGACAAAAGTGGTGGAACGGCTTTTAAGAATTTTTCAAGAACAAATTATTCTTTTGTTTGGTTTTATTAACCCTCCATTAACGTGGTATATTTGCTCTGTGTGAAAAACGCATTAAGTTTGATAAACTATATATTGTTGCTCGCTTTATATATATACGCGACGTTGCTATTAAACAGATACGATAAAATGAAATGTATATATATGCCATCACACACAATTATAATTGTTACGAGATTGTATTCAAAGGGAGTCGAATTTTTATAACAACGTTATCAACAACATTTTATAACAACATTATCAGAATCACTTTTATTATAGTATTATATACATAGCCATGACATCTTGATGTTATATATATAGGACGGTATTAAACATTTAATCAGGAAACGTGTTAAACTGAGCAGTAAAACATTCAGGAAGTTCCCTCACTATATAACATAAAATAAAAAAAATTGTGTTCACTTGTTCTTTAATATTATATACTTGGTGTTTAATTATATCATTAAAACTAAAATGCTTACTGTCTCGAGTGACATGGTCGGTATTGCCGAAATCTGATCATTGAGCATCAGTTTATTTTTTACATAATAAATAATTTAGACCTTTTTTGTATGTGTATTTGTATAACGATTATTGACCAACATATATATATATATATATATATAGATTTTTATAGATTTTTTTCCAATTCATTCAATATACCTGAAATTACAGAGACAACTAATTTAGAAATTATATATATATATATAATTATGGCGCTGAAAATATTATTAAAATGTTACCATGAAATATTTATATAATGAAAAATACTAAAAACTACTGTTGTACATTATCAAAAGCTAGAATTATATATTTTAACGAAATAACAATTCCAAAAAACATATACTTCCATATGCTATTAAACTTTGAGAGCATTCGCAAATGTAAAGTATTTATTCAATATATAGAGGCGGTATAAATAATCACACAAATAATGAACTTCACATATATAGAAAATGTTTTTAAAAACCCTTATGTTGCTGAGTTACTTGTTGAAATATAAATTTATATTTAGAAAGGCATCAATCAACTGCTATATCATAAAGTTAATTTCCTGTTACAATAATATTAAGCAATGATTAAATTGACTGAAATACAATGTACAGTTTTATATTCGATAACGAGTATACATATTAGGGGTGAGAGGTGTGACCACGATGTTTAGCCTATATATATATAAATATAGGATTATATAATTTTAACTATAGATCTCTAAAACAAAACCTTATTGAAACACGATTGTCTTACATTTAAAGAGGTCTAATTTGAGACACACTTATTTAATTAATAAAGCCACGCGCACGGTATTCTATCCCGGGCATGTTGGGCTTAAACACAGGTAATTATTCCTACACCTCATGATATTTACGAAACAATTCTCTTTCATCGGCATCTGAGATTTTAGAGATATGAGACGTCTTGTGATTTCTATATATATATAGAGAGAGAGTCAAACGGTTATGGCGTCGCATTGTGTAGCCGTCTTTCACTTCGTGAAAAGTGTTCTCTGTCATTGACAATGACTACAACGCCTTAGGTGCAACCAAAATTTCGTAACCAGTATAAAATATAATCATGACGCGTAAGGGGGAAGAGAAGTATATGTTTACTATAGTAAACAATAAGCGTGATGGCAAAGTTTGGGTCGACAAGGTTATTTAAAGACACGTGGATCAATCCCCGCGAATGATTCTAGTTAATTGGTCCTGTATAGGTATACTAATTGTTTATAAGGAAGGCGGTCGTGAAGAGATTCGCTCAGCATTCTTAGTTTTCACTTCAACGGTTCGTAATGCTTCATTAATGACACCGAGTGTAATTTATATAATATATACCATATATCTCTGAGGAATCATAAATATTTTTATGATTATGATGTAAAAAGTAAAAAAGATAATGCGTTGTATATAGTGTTGTATATGGTAAACTAATATTGTAATAATTTGTTTTCACACAAATGGGTGGGAATTTTTCCTATAAAAAAGATATATTGATATTATTAATAATAATAATAATATACTCACACTATATATATAATATTTTGATCGTACCAAGTGGTTAACATATCTATGCCTTCCATCCTAAAAGTTATGAGTTCTATTCTTAAAACTTATACTATCATGGCTTTAGTAAATTGATAGCTCTATGTACTTTATATATATACTGTACATTGAATTTATCAGATTTTTTGGTTTAGTTGATTAGTATCTATTCAAACATTGTTTTATATAAATTCCCATGTGAAGGTAATATGACAAATCTCGATTATGGTATATCTTTCATATATCTTGTTTATATTATATATTGTAATATTGTATTCATTTCATTATAGTCCACTGAAAGTTCATCTAAATATACATTATGGTTTGTGTCGTCAATTAAAATGCCTTTTGAAAAATGTTGTGAATTTTAATATTATAGTTAGAATGTTTGTATACAATAACTGTAACCAATTTGATGTTTCAATTTCCAAAAATAAAATTTATTAAACAAGTAGAATTTTAGTATTTAAAATATTGAATTTCTTCCTAAATTAAAATTTCGATAATATTAATGTTATAAATATTGTACAGATACCGACGCCTTAATATTTCTTACATCACTCTGTTTCTCAAGGGACATAATTACGATCGGTTTCCCACGAAAATGTTTCCTGTTCGCAAAATTTCCGGTGATTCGTGAAAGCATCAGGACTCACTTCTGAAAGTAGACCATTCTGTTCAGAGTTGTGCTTACCTTGAACAAGAAATGACAGGAGGAGTATAGATGGGACAGGGAACGAAACTAGGAGGTAAAAGTAATATATTATTCTCACGGTGATATTATAGAAGATTCAACCGCAGACGATTTGTCAAACTATCAGAGAGAGGATATTGCTTCTGTCTCTTTTTACTCTGGTTTTAAAAATTGTCCCTCACTTATTGTTTTAAGCGAAAAAGTAACAAAAAAGAAAATGATCAATTTGTAGCAAGAGTCGGAAATGATGAGGAGGTTCGGACACTTTCTTTATTAATTTTGAACGTCCGAAAATAAATGTGAGCTTTCTTGTCAAGGGTGTAAATAAGTTTCTTAAAAACAACACCTATAATATAACCTGGAACTCTTTCGTCTTCTTCCTTCTCTCTCTCTCTCTCTCTCTCTTTCCCTTGTTCGTATTCGATAAATATGATGAACGAGTGAGCCTTAAATTTCCGTTCAACAGTGACAGCCAGGTTTGTTTAGCAATGGACCAAAGTCAAGATTTATTTGGACAATGTCACCGGTGTCTAAAGGTCTTACTTGGGATAATGCTGTCTTCTTATTACCATCTTTATTTCTCAAAGACAAATTATTAACTTCAAATTACAATCAGAAAGTTTACAGTGAGAGGCGCGAGGAGATTATATGAAGAAAAACTAACTATAACATGTTGCAAGTTTCCCCTTCTTTTATCTATATAATTTGTAAGATTTAATGGATTCACATTAAGTCATAACATTCGTAGTTTCTGCTTGTGTTGCTTTAATTGAATATAAAACAAATATCACTATGTTTAAAATATTTGACAGAATATCACAAATAATATCTTCACACTTTTCGTGACTGGTTTTTATCGTATATATATGTAAAACTTATTGTATATTGACAACAAATGACTTATTCATATTATAAAGAATACGGTTTTAAACCTCTTGATTGATGTATCTCTATTTAAGATTAAATTAGTTAATTAACGGTTAAAACAATGTTTAAAGTAAACTTCATCTGAAGGTATATGATTTTTTTGCGTTTCATGCTGAATTTTAAATTAATATAAAGCCATTATGCTACATCATAAAAAAGTTACTCTAATTGTAATTTTAACTTTGTAATGGCCTATAAAAGGAAACAAATAATGAATAAAAAAAAAAAACTTTTCAAACTGTTTAGTTTATGTATAATGATATATTTTAAAAGTTAAAACGCTTATATTATATAGAATGGATAGAAAAATATAACCTTTGTCAACAAATCATATTTAACACGCATATTAGGCTTTTATTAATAAATATAAAATATTTTATATATATAGTAAACTATTTTTTATTCAAAAATGTTTTCTAAAACTAGTAAAAGACTCCTTTTATTATTTACAGTATTAGGTATGGGCGGAATCAAGTATAAAGGTTAATTTTTACAATATAAATATATAAGTAAATAAGATCAGCCTCCTGTATATATTGGTTTCGACTAATCAGAATTATGTAACCATTCCAGTATAACCAGTCCAGTTACCAGGCCAGTATGAAAAATAATACAATTTTCAATTCAATTGATAATAAACAAAATATATTTTCTATATTATTAAAGCCAGTATTATGAATACTGCCACCAGCGAGAGAAGTATAACATGTTATCGTTAAAAAACTATAAAATATTGATTTTTAAATGTTTGAAATCGTCATAATAACATATATTCGATTTAGTCGGAAGTCCTTTTGGAATAACCCTGATCGAACATTGAATAGTTGCAATGCATTAAATCAGAAAATACAGTAAATGTACTTGACTGGGATGATTATTACCATTAGAGTACCTCTAATCAATTTGTAAGTAAAGTAAGTAAGTAAAATGACCTTGACCTTGTTCAAATACAGGCGCGCACCCAGCAAATTTTCAATGGGAGAGGGGTCGTGGAAAACAATTAGGGTTCTAAAGTACAGAATATTTTTTCGAAAAACATCGAAACAAATGTGAAAAAATCCATAAATGTTGGTTATCGAAGGAAACTCCGAGTCAATAGGAACATTTTGTTTAATAAATCGAAAAGGAATAACATTTTGCATACAGAATATATTTGTAGAATTATTCGTTAGGAGTATTCGCTTCTATCATTTTCCCCAAAAATATTATTGCATATGCTCCAATAAGATTATGTTACATAGTTTATGAGAGGAGACTGTCATTGCTATATGGGCGCTTCCTCCTTGTCCCGGGGGCGCCATATTTACAAAGGTCGACTGGTACGACACACCTTTGGATGCGCGCCTGAAATAAGTGAATAGGAAGCCATAGCAACCAAAAACAAATACTTCAGTCTGATTGGTTGAATTCGTTTTAAATACGCGAAAATTTAAATTAGTTTTCCTCATGTGGAGGGGGAGGGGTTCATGTTACAATTTTTAGCTATCTCAGATACACCACTTATATACTGCTTAGATTTTCATCATGATAGATTTATGTCCCATAGAAATAATTTTGCGCATAACTTTTACGTATATGTCTAAAAATAGTATGTGAACAATTATTTATTATACTTTCGGTACACTATACCTATATATAACGATTTATTCAAATATTTCAATCTCATGATAATAACTTTTTACAACTTAATATTTTTTTGAAAGAGAAAGAGAGACATGTTACAAACAAACTGTATTCAATTTACTACCAGAAAAGTTGATAAACAATAATTATGTATTTGTATAAAGAATATGTAAGAATTAAGTGAAATTTAATAATAACGATATGATAAGTATATATAAAACAGAACTCTCATAATTTTTGACTGAAACACCTCAGGGGAATCGTTAGGAAACCATGCGGTGGTATATAGTATAGCAATAAAAGCTCGTAATGTCATTTCCCACGGATTTCATAAAAATGAAAAGGCTATAAACCTGTTTCTATATACAAAGCTATTTTTTTAGTTTAAATAAGATTTATATGTTTGTATTTTTTTAAATGAAAATTTGTGACATGCTTATAAAAACTATAATTGATTACATTTTATAACTTATTGTCTATCTGGAAAAGTTGGGTTTAAAACTTTACATTTTTCATCAAAGTTTGAATAATTTCTAAAACAATACAAAACTTATATTAATTTTAACAAACAGATAACGCAAATTAGGGAATAACACACATTCCGTTAAACACACTAAATAAAATAAAACGTCTTTTCGCCTCAGTTTTATTGTCCATTAAGTAATAGGTCTTGCTCCTGGCTTCATTACTTCACGTATTCCTCCTAATTACTTGAAAGCAATCCTGACTACAATCGTTGATTTTAATTTATACACCATGACATAATTAAATGAAATCTACGACAATGTGAAATCTTGTCTTTGGCGCGCACACCGTATAAACTCAGATGTCTTTGATGATCGAGTCCAAATTGTTAATCAGAGTTTCCGTTGTTTGCCATCAGCCATATAGCCCCCCCCCCCCCCTTATTAACGGTTTTAGCTTGATACAGAGAACTATAAAAGAATTAATATGTTTAAATATTATAGCAACAAAAATTTTCTTATTATAGTTAGCATAAATGCGTATTATAATTTAACTTTATTACAGAAGTGACCGGGGTGCTTTTACCACTAATTGCAATCAAATGACATTATGAAACGATGACAAAATCTTTTACAATATAACTCGTTTGGTCTTTTTTATATTTAAAGAAATAATAGTATATATATAATGAACAAGTAAAATATAATTTTAACGTTTTGTTTGAAGCAACATGAAAAACTGGTTGAAGTGAAATAGATGCACCTTATCTTTTGGTGAAAAAATATCTCTTGGATAGGCAAGAAGTCTTGAAAGTCAAAATCTTTAAGTTAATGACATATATTTATTTTGGAAAATGAAGCAGTGAAATGAGTGGGATAATTGGCTTTGAATGTAAGTATATTGTGTACACGCCCCAATGCTAAGACCGTCTATAGATGCGTACGTTTTTATACGAGGGAATAAAGGGAGGGAAATTGTGACAGGAAGTTGTTAAAACATTTGGAAAAGTGAATTTTATTATTTTCTTATTAGAAAATATGATTAAAAGTATAATTAGTGGGCATGATTATTTTAGTTTATAAAAATTATTTGAAAACGACATTAACTACAATGATTGAGTCTGTATATATACACATAATATATGTATATATGTATACACTCATGTATATCTCAATATAGTTATGTTTTAGAATAGTTACAAATGATATATATAATATATATATTTATATCATTTAACAGCATATAACATCCTATATTCACTTTAATTGCAATTTATTGTAAAACTTGTCAAAGTTTGTTTACTTTGTAAATATTGTATATAACGCACAATTGTATGTAACGTTTATATAGGGAAGCAAATTGATTCTACTAAAATTAATTTAAAATATCACCACATCCTGTTTTTCATATTTTATTTTTAACGTCATAAATTTTATAATTATAGAAATACTAACAAGAGTTACAAAAAAGGTAGTTTTGTTTATATATATGCTATGCATCGCAGACATACTTAATTATTCTAAATTACATTTTGAAATATACATATATATTGAATAAAGTACATTTTCAAACTCCTATGAAAGCAATTGGAAGAAGAAGGGACACAAACAGGGTCGAAACTTAAATCCGGAGGAAAAACCGGAGGACAAATCCGAAGTAAATTTAACGTATTTTTCGTCAATGCAAAAATTATCTATAAAATAAACAAAATATATTTTAAAACAATCAAACTAATTAATAAAAACAAATGTAAGTGATTTTAGAATGTCGAGAAAAATGGTCAAAATACGTATACAATTAAATTAATTCTGAAATATATAAATAAAAAAGTTATAACTAATTTTTAGTAATTATTACATTCTTTAAATTAAAATTGTTTATTTATCTTTGTTACTTGTATTAAGGTCGACCTTGAAAACTAGTTATTTATTCCTCCGGTTTTTTCTACCGGATATAAGTAACAACCCACAAACAGTACTTCCTATATCAAATATGTTATCTATAATGTTCACACCTGTAACTGTTTAACACTATACCTTTACATGAGAAGGAATGATTATACCAAATGATATGAGACATCCTAATGTTTTATCAATATCATAACTTTAAGTATAAATAATTAGGATCACTAAAATACAGTTCGATTGTTCTGATATAACTTTTAATTGACTTTTATTGAATTGGAATTGGTCAATAATTTAATGTTTAATTAAGGGATCTGTTTCCCCGTTACTTATGCTTCCTGAATCAAACGCTTCTATAGAAGTTATGACCTGGATAAGATCCCAATTAAGATGATAACCCCAATTAAGGGACAATGAACACCCCAATTTAGATTTAGTTGCCCAGTTGGACCCCAAATCTAAGAGTTTTTGGATCAAATTATGATTTGACCCATACTTTTTATAGATTTGGGGTATATCTATGAAATGAGGTCTATATACATTCATATATATATATTATATACAGGCAGCTAAATTTAAATTGGGGTTCTCTATATCTCTTAATTTGGGTTCCATCAATATTCTATCAAGGTTACATTAAAAATTTTCACAAGCAGTCCTATGTGCAATACAAATAAGAAAGATATATCGCAAAATACGAAAGTTTTATTTGGATAATTGCATTATCAAAAGCTATGCGAATAAATATTATTCAATTAAATATTGAAATTATTAAAACAGATAAAACTCTTTTATAGATTTAGCAAGGCTAAATAGTGTCGATTAAATGCATTATATATAAAAATTACTAATTGTAATTTATACCTTTTACAGTTTCTTACTTTATCCATAATATGAGCATTTAATTTCAATTGTTAAATCAGTGCCAAGTTTCTTCAAGATAGCAAGGCTAATTACCTTCAAGAATAAGATTCGGACGGTTACCTTCAATAAAATTCAACCATCCGTACAATCAAGTCAAACTATGTTTCTCCGTCAATGGCGGTTCCCGCGGCGTTAATATGACAGTTTTGACTCAATGACAGGCCCAGATTTGGTTCCGTGGATTCATAATAACGAATCTACGAACCATGGGACTTTAAGGTCAGGCCCCGCGATAGGGGAAAGGCCACGACATCAAGACCATCGTGTGTGACACTTTGATGAAGTCCCTATTTATATATATTATAAAAGCGTATATAGCTCTCGGTAACTGTAGGTGTTTAACTGAATTTGAAGACGGCGTGCCGCTGATTTCTGTTTTGATTCAATGACATCACTGGTTTGTAGAAGATGAAGAGCTCTTGGAGAAAACACTTCAATTTCCAAGTCTAATATGATTATATGGATTAGACCCTTGAATAAGGTTTTCTAGAAATAAATTTGACCACTTCAATTGTCAGATCGACAGATTATCCGTGATTCAAGCTTGACGACTATAAAAGTCAAATTAAAAAATTAAATTAAGATTGTTAATACTTTTATACAGGTTAAAGCTTAACCTAATTATTCAATCATAAAAAAAACTACTTGCTAGATCATTGATATTTAAACGATAGAGAACCGTTAAATAGAGCAACTGTATAAAAGTAATTTTAATAATAATATATTGGGGAATAATATACTTAGGGAATATTCTTAATATTATACAGTTATATTTAGATTAATAAAATTGAGTAGGCCTGTGTATAATACACCTTAAGAAATATTATAGTTTATGTGAGAGCTATAAAAAAAAATCGTATGCGTCGTAGACGTCGTAGATATCGTAGACATCGTTAATATCGTAAACATCGTACAGATCGTTAGATATTGCAAGCATATTAAATTAATGTCGTAAAAATATTGAACGTATTCAAATTAGTTGGCATAATTTCGAAAATATTTATATTGCAAAATTCATTTTATTATTATAATATGCCATAATTCATGTATTTTATTCAATTTATTTAAAACTTTATTTTTGAATTGCATATTTTGATGTTATCTAAATAACAATAAATATACTTTTTACCCTATTATATAATAAAAGTATAAACAGTACAAAAACACGTGGTTTCAAAAACAATTCAGATTCAGAAACTCATTGACTAAAAATACACATAAAAAATCTGATAACATTTATTTAACATGAATTTTAGTAAATTTATTTTGGTATTGAAACGTACATGGTGGAACATTGGAACTTACATGGTGGAATATTGGAACGTACATGCATGGTGGAACATTAGAACTTACATGGTGGATCATAGGAATGTACGTGGTGGGACATTGGAACTTACATTGTGGATCATTGGAACTTACATGTTGGATCATTGGAACTTACATGTTGGATCATTGGAACTTACGTTATGGATCATTGGAACTTACGTGATGGATCATTGGAACTTACGTGGTGGATCATTGGAACTTACGTGGTGGATCATTGGAACTTACGTGGTGGATCATTGGAACTTACGTGGTGGATAATTGGAACTTACGTGGTGGATCATTGGAACTTACGTGGTGGATCATTGGAACTTACGTAGTGGAACATGTCATCTTAAGAACGGCACATTTCTTCTGACAAACGTTATTCACATAAAAAATAAAACATTTTATCAAAACAGAAATGATGTACTTGGGTGTGATTCTTAAACTACACATATACGAATTGCTGAGGAATCACCATTTTTTATCATTTATTTCATATCAAAATGTATAGTATACCTATAAAAATTTGAGTTTATATTGTATTTTCTATCATAATACATTAAAATCAATTAAACGCAACCACCTATAGACAATCGCAAGACGAAATATATAAATTGTCTAATATTTAAAAAATGTTTAAAAAAATATATTTTGAGACTAAAAAGGCATTAATTAATATTTAAACATTACATAATTTTTATAATTAATTTTTTTTAAATTGTATTAATGATTATTGTAAACCATGAATAAAATCAAATCATGAATTTGATTCTAAAAACTATAATTTACGAAGGTTATACAAAAAAGGACTACAAAAGTCTGAAGTTTTGCATAAAACATAATAATTCACTAATATGTGATTAAAAAAGCTATATAGCAAGTAAATTAGGATAAACTTTGATATACATTAAAAAACATAGATTAATTGATTGAATGTACTTTTTATTTTCATATATTTCAGTAAAATAAATATTTTTAACTATATAATAAAAGCATATTTTAGTTTAATTTACTTTGTTTTGTATTTATATGTAAATATTTAAAAAAACGTTTTACTTTATTTTATCACACTTTAGCCAGCCATGATGGATAAATTGATAATGTCATTATTATTTTTTAATTTTCAGCTGTAAAAGTCTGTAAATATCAAGTTATAATCGTAATCACAAGGTATATTTAAATATTGCAATTATATAGCCGATTACATGTCGCTTTATTGACAACATGTTTTAGCTTGATATTATAGTAAACTTTCATGACAAATGATTGCAGTACATTCGTGACGTGTGTTCACAGAAAAAATAGATTTTGACAGTTTTTTGATTCTATATGTTTACTTCTTATTTTATTGTATATATTATCATATTATTTGTTCTTAATTGGCAAACAAAATCTGTTGTTATTCTATTAAATTATTATTGACTTTCTAAGTTTTTCAGATAATTTATTTTGATCATTAAATAAAGCTGTACTAGTTGTCTGTATTAGTTTTTTTTTATTTTTAAAGATTTTCAACAACAAAAAATAATTTTAAAAAGACATCATAATTTACTTTATATATGAGATACTTTATTTTAGAAAGCGATAAACGAAATATATAGTAAATATGCATTAGCATACAATTAAAAGTTTAGTTTAATTATATCATAATTCTTTATAAAACTTAGATTTTTCACATCATTGTCAAATTTAGTAAACATGCAGGTGGCTCATAAAGAGTTTTTTTTATTTAACTATATTACTTATACTTATGAGTATGGAGGCTTTCCTATACTGTTTAATTTTAAGAATAATTGAAGATTTTAAACTATAATAATAATAGAGTATGTAAATCATATATGTCCCGAATTTATGATGCGTCACATAAAAGGTGGAATCCGGTTAATTGAACAGTATATAGGCTACCACATAAATGTTTTTATGCGTCAAATGGTCAAATGTTAATTTCACAGATTAATAAAAATGTATTGCCATGTAAAGATAATTATAAAAATAATATAATTCTCAGCTGCGCAACCAATATTTTGGTAAAGGGGAGGGGGTCTAAAACTGTTGAGGTGCAGGTTATACACATAATTAAGAATTATAAGTTTTTTGTTGTTGTATATACAATGTATGATAAGAGAATGTATAACCAATATTTAAGTATAATATTTTTTTAAAATATCATATAAAAAGATGTTTCTTTCTCTGAGAGGTATCGGAATACAAATAATTACGACACGGTAACATATATATATATAGTTATATTGACAGCAAAGTATTTTTGAAAATGTTAAATAATTTGTCTAAATTTTCATAAATTGACCCTTCTATATATGAAACTCTAAAATATTAGTTAGGTATTATGTAATGCTATTTTCAAATTGTTTAGATGTGAAAAACACCTTGATAATTTTTTTTGATGTTTTTTTAATTAAAAACCACAAAGAGAACAACACTTTATAATAGTGATTATAATATTTATTTACACAAATGGCAATATCTTAAATATTTACCAAATTTATACATTACAAAATTTTCACAGTTATTTAAATGCTCTCGTTTTATAAAGTACAAATAACCTAAATACATATATATATATATTGTATATAAAGATATAGATTTAATTATTTTCATTCACTGAAAATCAAAGAAAATATATACAATTCAAGTAAGTATAACTGATGATATCATTTAAGAATGAATATAGATTATAATTCTTAATAGGAGGGACAGTAATTACATATTGTAATACAACATATATTGTAAGATACACAAAGATCATTGAATTGGTACAAGACTATGTACAGTTTGCTTAGAGATTATTTACACTTTATAAGACAGAAAAGATTAAAAATATAAAATTAAATTTAGACATCACAGAACCAAAATGCACCAACAAAGTTATATTAAATAAGGCCTTTCAAAGGATGAAGACTGCGAAAAAATAATTTATTATGGCAACGAAAATCATGTTTTTATATATATATATAATAGAACTAAATGTGAAACAGGGGCTCGTGTTTCAACGAATGCTCAATTATAGCTTCACCAGAATGGTCCGGGTCGAGGATGTGGAAAGAACTGATTGTACTGTTGCAACATTGGATTCATGCCCAGAGAGTTCATTGCAGAGGCCGGTCCATAGCCAGGGGGACCCATTGACGAAGCCAGACTCGAGAAAGACATTGGTCCTAAACCTCCTGGAAGACTGCAAGGAATTAATGGTCCAGGCGTGTTTCTTTGAGATTGTAGTACCGATCCTAGGACGTCTACATGACTTGACTTGCCGAGGGATCCTTGGGAGTTACCGCTAGGTGTTCCACCAACCTGACACGGTTTTCCATCTCGAACAAGTACTGGGACTGCCACCCGTCTTGGCGAAGGCATTGGATTGATATCGAGACCTTTCTCTTGACGTGCTCGTTTCATTTTGTATCGGTGGTTTTGAAACCATATTTTTACCTGTGTAGGCGACAAATTGATGATGCTAGCGAGATGTTCCCTTTCCGGAGCTGATAAATAGCGCTGTTGGCGAAATCGACGCTCGAGCTCGTAAGTCTGGGCCTTAGAAAAGAGAACCCGGCGCTTCCTTTTCTTGCCTCGACCGTGGCTGTCCTCGTTCCCCTTCTTATTGTCGGGATCGTCGTAATCACCTTCGTCGTCTTGACAGTCCTCACCCTCGTCGCTACTGACGCCAACATCGGCGTCCTCGCCACTGACCTCCTTGAGAAGTTCCCTATCGCTGTCCACAGAGAATCGTTCCGGTGGAGTACAGGAACCATCTCTGTCCACACTGTCGGGCCGCGAGGAGGAGTTGAAATCCTTTCGCAGAGAGTCGCTGGAACCCGTAAGATGGTGACGATGGGGTGTCAGAAAAAGGGAGTGGGGATGTCGCGACGTCAGGTGATGACTGAGAAGGCCCATGGCACTGGCGTTTCCGACTGACGAGGAGAAGTTGGCTTTAATAAAGTCTTGTGCATTTCCCGTATTGTTGTTGTTGTTGTTGTGGAAGTTGATGCCGGTTGTGGAGTAGACGTTGGAGGGCCAACCGGGTCCACTTGTCGGCTCGTACGTTGGATGAAGAAATGCAGGTAAATTTGGCAAATCTGAAACGATAAAAAATTAATATTTATGAAAGCTAGTTGAATCATTTATTAATTATATATTAAATATATATGGTATTAAAATTGCTTATTGTTATCTATAAATTTAAGACTAATTATTAAGCTATATATATAGACTCATATCAAAAGTGATACTTACTGACATTCAATATTTTAGGAAAATTTAAATATACTTTTATAATGATATATTTTTTAGAAATTTAAGGGATTTTAGTGTAGTACATTTTTGTTACAGCAATTTTTAGATTATACAATATGAATTTGTACGATCATTTTATAAAATCACATAAATTAATACTTTTAAAATAATTATGAATATACTTTTTTTGTTCAATATGTCAACATATATATTATATAATTTGTTTTTGTTACTTTTCTCTTTTTCACAAAGGAAACTTTGACCATTTAGAGTTTAGTAACTGGTCACTGTCCACTGAAGTATCTCACAATAATGTTTTGCTGGCCATCACATCATAACTAATCAACAGTTGGCCTTTTGACAGTGATAAAATGAAACATAACAATTATTTGGCTTCTACTCTCATTTCAAATTCCAACAAACTCGACAATTTTCAGTGAAAAAATCGCTTTTGTAAAAATATTTTAAAGTAGTTATCAGATGACACTATATATTTTGTACCAGTTTGGATCAACAAATTATGTGTGAGTAACCATGAGGGGTGTAGGCCTTAAGAAAATAGACGAAGTAGGCGTTGACCGAAGACATTTTATTATATCCTCTTTTCAATAGCAGGTTGACAAATTAGATATAAAAATCACAGCTCTTGAACGCTTTTTGGATGGCAACAGATATATAGCTTTTCTCCAGAGTAATATAAGATCTGTTTTGCCAACAAATGGGGAGTATTAGAATGAAAAGGGAAAAAGTGATTTCACCATTGTGTCATCTCCGATTAATTCAATGATTTTTGTGCCGCTTCAACTTTTCACATATATATAGTTTCTCAAAATTGTCATTATAACAGAAGTCGGAACGTCTTCCGCTAGATTAAATTTAGCCGTCCTGAAGGGTCTGCTACCGTTGTCGGCACTGGGGGGTCTTTGACTTCCACGGAGCGTAACTGTTGCATCACTGGTCAGCCACTTTTCTCCACGCTCCACTGGACCGGGTTGGGTTATGGGTTAAATCATTGCTTGCTACGCGCTCTTATTGTAATTATACTACTTCAATTAAATAGTCTTTTAATGCGAAGGTATAATAGGTATTTTGGTAAGAACCTGTTGCGAAGGCCTATTGCATAAACAGGTTGCGTGGCGAGTAAGACGTAAAAATATTTGAAAGAAAAAGTGGATTGAAACACTCCACAATAGGATAAGTGGCCTCTATATGTAGTCCTTGTTGATGTTGATAATATAGGTTATCAGGGCTTCCACAGGAGCTTCGGCAGATCTCTGATCTTTCTGTTTTTAAAAAGCACTTAAAAACTTTCTTTTTTCTTCTTAATGTCATTGTCTGTCTCCTTTTTCTACTCCACACACTCTGGTAGTACTTTGTACTGATTTTGTGCCTAAATTATATTATATTATTATATTTAATTTTGTTGTAAGTATTTGTATATTTTGATATAGTGATAGTCTGTTTGAAGTTAATTTAATTGTTTAGCTGTAAACGTGGCGCAAAATTATCCTATATTTATACATAATATGTATGGTATATAGTATATTTTTAATATAATGAATGTACTTATATATTTATTTATATGATATAAATGATATATGCTGCTGCTAATTTCAAACGTTATTTATAATAATTACATAAATAAATAGTTGAGTATATACACATTCATAAACAAATAGTACCTATAGGTATATATATAAAAAATGTTATAATAAAATATTATTTTTGATTATATAGTTATCATTATGCGTATATATTATACTTTATAGTGTAGCGTTAATTAAAATTTAATCACCATTAAAAGCACTGATATATATGATTCAACACAAGATTACTTAAGAAGCATGTAAACATTAAAATCATTAAAGTAATGTTCATTAAAATTTCGAAAATTATATTATTCAATTTGGATTTTCAACGTGATTTTAATTGAATATCTGTATATATATAGATTGAATAATAAAAATATATTATTAAATTAAAAAAATATTTATTTGAGAAACAAAAGAAGTTATTATATAATTTAAAATAATTAATAAATTTAGTTTGGGACAATTAAAAAACAAATTGTGTTGAGTATAGATAGGCTATATAGCCAAAATACACCAAAGCTATGAGTTTATATGATGTTTAGAACAAAGAGCGGTTATATAATTTAAAATACGTTATACTTTTCTGATGTAAGAAACTATATATATTATATTATAAAATTATGTATAAATATTGAAAATTAGTATTATATTATTATATATGTCTTGCACCTTTTTAAATATAAAAAGTTGCTATTTTATAAAATTCAAATAGTAAGTTTACTATTTGTACTGAAATTATATTTGTTTACGTTCAACCTTATATATTTATAATAATGAATGTTTTTATTTGGGTTCAAATTTCAATTAGGCTATTATTTAATTAGACATTATGGAAAAATACGGCAACATGAACTTCTTATATTAATTAAATTAAATGTTATGTATAACTTGCATATTTCAAACAAATTTATCTAGAATAATGTATTCAAAAATGTTGCAACAATATTAGTACATGAATTTGTAAAAAAAATTAACTTATTTATTTATTTATTGTGCGCGTATACCCATTATATTTATACGGAGGTAGACAAAAGTCTATTTATCAAATATAGTGATACATATACAATCTTTTTTTATTTCAATGTATAGGGAAAGTATATAGTATATATTTATATGTATTTTGAAGCATATTAATTGAAAATAAAAGAATTAATTGAAAATAACAGATAAAACTTTATATAGTTAAAGAGCGGTAATGTCCTTTCGCGTCAATGCAAATGCTATAAAGCGAGACCAACGCCCCATCATTGTTCAGTATATAAGGTTAAGTATATATATACGAGGACATTAGTTTATAAAAGATATAAAAGAGATTTAACAACTTAAACACTTTTAAATAATAATTGTGTTCGTGAAATATTCAAAATCAACAGACAATTTTTTAATCGTTACCGAGACTTTTGACACGTATATATATATATACGAAATCCTACACGTGCGGCATCAGTGGGTTAATTTGTACATTAAACGTTATATATATACGGTTAATTATGGTATTTTGTTCTGATATGGTTTTACTTTTGAAATGTACATGCGATTAATAAAATATATATTTATCGGCAAAGCTATTTTTTAATATGTATAAATGAATACATTTTTCCAGAAATATTAATTTTGTTTCATAAAGATTAATTGAATAATAGAAAGAATTTTTTTTCTAAAGATAACTTTAACAAAAATTAGTGAAGGTATTAATTATATAACTGATTTGATGGATTCGCTAACCATGAAACCGCTAATATTTGGTGTTTACATCAGTCTTATACTTTTATATAACGCATATGACAAAAGCATAAATATAAAAGTATAACTTTCTATATATATCCAAATAGTGTAATAAATAATAGCTGTATGCATATAACTACAACTTGAATAATGTTCAATGTATTGTACTTGAAAACATTTAAAACAAATGAAAACATAAATGGTATTTCAAAGTGGAATTTTTCTGACATTATTTGTAATAAAATACGCATATTATATAGTTATAGTTATATTTATAAATTCTATAGTATAGAATTATAATTTAAGCAGATTATCAACATTATATTATAAAATGTATAAAAATAAAGAAAAGTAATATAAAACATACTCTGCGTATATGGTACCGAGAGTCCGGGATGACCCTTGACAACATCGCTCGGGAACCAGAGGCCTCCAACACACGGCGGAGGCGCGGTGTTAGCAGTAGCCGTAGCAGCAGCAGCAGCAGCAGCAGCAGCAGCAAAGATATCCGATGCCGGCCCACTGGGACCTCTTGACGGCGTCATGGTGTCCTCCAGAGGACAAGGCTCCTCGGCACGACGACCACTGGCGGCATCTTCCAACAAGGAGTCGGGGGAGACGGGCACCACTTTGCTCGTCACTATCGCATCCCCGGAAGAGCCGTTGGGAGGAGGACATGCCGCCGCCGCCACCGTCGTCGAATTGTTGTCGTCTCCGATGTCGGTGGAGTCCCCCTTGAGGTCGAGAATGCAGCGCATAGAAAAGTTGATGGCTCGATCGGTGCTGGTCATTGTGGGACTTTGTTAGTATATATATAGCCGTTTATTTATGGAGCAGATATACCCTTTCGTTATGAAGTGAGCTTTACTCTAATAGACAGATACCGTATACTTAAATTGATACAGACGCTGGAGAAAAAGTGTGATACATTTCTTGTTTTTAGTTTATAAATAAAAAAAGAGACGCACAATCACCCGCTATTATGACTAAATTCAGACAAAGATTTCCCCTTTCACTTTTTTTGTCTACGCCGATTGGACAGGAGTGGCTATTATGTAAGAGAGCTTTCTGGGGAGAGAAACTTGACGTTGAACTGCGAATGATTACAACAGTTTGGCTTATTTTGAGACCAATACGGGTTGGTGAATTTAAAAAAATAGCGGAGACATCATTAAATTTTATAAATGTTTTACTTTCAAGTTTTACTTTTACAAATTTAAAATTATTTAAATTCAATATTGTTAAGAGAGTGAGGAGATTTTTTTAATGTATAGCTCAAAATAATTAATATTAATTTATGATAAGTGTAAATATCGCGCGCGATAGTAAAACGTTTATGGAGTTGTTTTCATTATATTTTTAACAACAATGTTTTCAATAAATATTGTTATCGCAATTTTGTACTCGTTGTACAATACGTATTATACAATTATTAAAATTTAATCGTTTTTATATGTCATTATATGATGTAAGTTTTTGTCATAACATGTATAGTCATAAAAAATACATTTCGATTAATTCCTGCTGTCGTTATAGTCATTTATTGTATATGCGTATAGAATCATAGACATAATATCAAGACACACTGCACACATATATGTACTGTATAGTAGTAAAACTATGATGCATAATATTTATGTTTATGTATATACTATATAATGTTTATATTACTAAAAATTATTATATATATATAATGACATTAAAAACATCATATATATAGTTGAACCACTTAAAGGGAATCGACGCAAACGAGAATATAATTAAGTAGTAATTGTCATAATAAATTGGAATTGAGTACATATATATATATATAATAAAGTAATGCCTAACATGCTTTGTAATAGAAAAACTAATCTTGAGGTAAATATTTCCTTTTTTCCCCCGATTCTTTTGCTCATAATCCCGGCTATTATACATACAGAATATATTATTATATAATTTTTGAGTATTATATACTTTACAAACACATTATATTTCCATGCAATATGGGAGCAAGTCAAAATATGATTGCATATATATATAGACTATAATATTTACTGTCATATATTCAACACAGGCAGACTCTTGACTAAATGTACCGAGTGCACAACTTATCAAATTATCCATTAGCAGCTATATTACTCTTCTAAGTTAAGTAGCGCACTTACTTTATAACTCAATTATGTGTGTTTATTACAAAGAATTTCTACTTTTTAGATTAGCGTTCTCAACAATGTACAGCCTCTTTATCTCTCTTCGTCCTATACATACTTTCCTTGACTTTGTGGCATTGAGAGTACTATAATGGAGCCATTGTATTAAAAAAGAATAACAATTTACATATGGTAATCTTTTCTAAACACGTTTTAGTAGAACTTCTGTAAGTGGTAACAATTGTATATAATGCCACTTTTGCCTACCAATATACCTGTATATTTTGGATAACGTTTCTGAAATACTTATATTATTGTATACATCCATAGATGCTCCGGTAAAACTAAAAGCACACGGATGCTGCAAATTATAAGGAAATGTTTCAAATAATTAGTAACAATTACGTTGGAGTCAGAACAATTGAACAGAAAATGGTGATTGTATAGATGCGGGCTATTATTTCACGAATCACCTTTAATTCAGGTTAGATTTAATTGAAAGCACAACGAAAGGTAGATTATAGATTAAGAAATCAGTCCCTTGATTGACTTCTAGGAGCAAAAGTCTGTTCTTTTACTGTATGGCATAATTAAATGGTATGCTTTCAGTCATAGATAATTGCAAATAATTGTTCTTCTTTAATAATAAATATTAAGCTTACTATATATGTAGTAAATAGGAAAATAGATTTCTGAGAAGGGTATTCTTGTATAATATAATGTTACTCAAAACAAACGCCTCACGCATCAAATTAACAACATTAGATATTAACATTATTATATTATATAATTGGCACAATACAGATAAAAATGACTAGCCAACAAAATACGTTGTAATGTAGGCCTATCACACATGCAGTTAAACTGGGTATTATTATAGTTTTAAGCAAGAATATTATTAAATAAAATATTTGGAATACATTTTGATATTAGTAGATTTTAACGCAGAACAAAATCTAAAATTTGTAGCTATTTTGATGCACATTCAATTCATTTAATGTTATAATTATCAGGATTTTTATAAGTATCTGATCTGAGACATTTTACAGAAATGGCAATATACTATTATAAACTGGTCCAATATATTTTGTTTTCACATGTGATCTTTGTTGAGGCATTACTTAATTTTTTTAAATAATTTACATATTGAATTATGTGCATATATTTATATTTCAAATGTACATAATAAAACAAAATTAATAGCCAAATACAATATTACTAATAGAGTGTTTTCTTTCAGTATTGAATAAATATGTTTAAACAAATTATTTTATAGATTTAAATTTTTACTGTAATATTAGTTTTTAACTATCAATAAAATGTAATTTAAAAAATATTGATTTTTTAAAGTTCAAAAGTGCCCAGTCAATGGCTTTAAAATTAAAGGTAAATTGAGCAAAGTTATAGCGCGCATATCTTTCAATAACTTAATATTCTTATATGTCCAATATCACTGTCTGCATGGTGGACATCTTTCGAGTATTCTTTGGGTATTTTGGAGCATTGTGTGAACATTTTAAACTTTTTCTACATTTAAATGCATATAAATGATAAAAATGATAAAAAAAGTGAGAATGACAAATAACAATTATACATTATTCTACAATCAACTATTACTTAACTGTTTAGTTTTCTATTATGATATCCGTGTTAACATATATGTGATAGTGGTTAAATGATATTATTTAGTTATATAGCAATTACATATTTTTTTAAGTAGTTTGTTTGTGACGTCTAATCCATCCACACATATAGTGCTCAGAAATTGTCAAAACATGTTTTATAGTAAACTTATTTGTTTAGTTAATTTTTATTATAAATATGTTTATTGTAAGGCTCTTGTAAAAATAAATATTGTAAAGTTTCTTTATATAGCTAAGTATATAACTTTTAATGAATAACAATACCATGTAGCCTACCTGTTTATAGAAATTATAGACCATTTGAAAAATAAAAATTTAATATTTTTGTGCAGTTTTTTTTATAGTACTTGTCAAAATTTAAATGCTATATAAAATTTGTCATATATGGAACTAACTAAGTGCTTAATCGTACTTTCGATTTTAGTTTCTCAAAGCTTATAATAAATGTAATATGTATTTTAATAAGATATAGGTTTACTGTGTCATATACAATATATAATAAATAGTGTGGTGCTTCATTATTTGTGGTTACTTTTTTCTTGAATGAACGTGCATGTTGAAAAGTATAATCTTTCATAGTTTCGTGTCATGAATTCGTGTAAAATATAAATGCATATAAATAAATTTTTAATCCACAATTTTGTTATAATAAATATTTAGAAAAAATCTTGATTCATATATATTAATTAGTGCTTTCAACTTCAACTTCAACTTCATTAAATATTAATATTATTGTTTGGCACCTGTGTACCTTATTATTTTTCATCTTACAAAACATACATATATATATATATGTAAATCCCTTCTCAAGTTTTTTTGTCAGTACGTTTTAAATGGTTGGTAAACTATATAACGTGGTTAAGTATTTGATGATGGTATATATATAACATAATAAGGAATATGTACCAGCTTGTAAAAATTACATATTAAAGTATTACGGTTGTGCGGTTCAATATTGGTTATATATATAATATTTAATTATATTTCTATATGAACAAAAAGTAATTAATCAAATCCTTCAGTTGCCAAATTTGACATATCTGACCTCAGTCTGTATACAGATACGGACTGAGGTCATTAGTGTGGATCATCTTGTGTATATATGATTCGGCGTTAATTATACCTGCAAGAGGTATTTATACTGAAAAGTATGATGAATGCAAAGTATGCATGATTTGAATACGGGTCAATAGAAGTTATAATGTGAGCATTATTGTTATTTACTGAATGTACAAATATATACAATAGAATAAAGATTTAAAATAATTATGCGGGTTATATCATCATTAATCAATATATATATATATAGTACCGATTATTTATAGAGGTGCTGATTATTTTCAATAAAAAGTACTATAATTTGTAAATTGATATTGTATTCACAACTTATTGATTGTACTCATAATATTATGGTAATATATATATATAGTATACAAATATACGGTACAAAAATCGTAGAAATATTTACATGTTTTTCTCTTTCTATAAACATTTATAAATAATATGTCAAGCGTCAAACATTTTTACACCCAAAAACTAGCCTGTAAAATATTACATTTCTTGGTTAATCTCATGTCATTATTATATTATACCATTGAACATGTTTTCAATAAGAATCCTGATTAATTAGTTAATTTATTAATTTAATAATTAATATAATAAAAAATTTTTTTTACTTCTTTTATCAACAATCTGTTGTATTTCTGTTTTAACTTCAACCATATATATATATATAGCTTCTTATTTAATCTTTAAAAATTTGGATGTATATTAATATTATTATTCTACAATTTATATTCTTTAATTAAAATGTATGTAGGTTAATATCCAGGTTCTTGAGGAAAAATTATATTTAAAAAGTAATAATAGATTTACAACAATTCAATATATTATATGTAAGCAATCAACAATTTTGTAAATTTCGTAGAAAGAAATAAATCCATTATCGAAATAGCACGTGTCAACAATTTTGACATAGTAAAAAGAAGCTGCCTGTCTTCAGCAAATATACCTAGTTCATGACACAAACAGTTTATAGGAAAAACAAGCTTTCATTTGTCACCATAAAAAAACTTCGTTTTACAACAGTTCATTATAAACATATTTGCTTGGCGAACTTAAAAGGCCGAAGGGCTATTCAAATGCTCAAATGCTCAAAATAGGACCTAAGAGTTTGTCATTGACCAATCTTGAGATGAAAAGAACAGCATATATATATATATACAAGTGACTGCGGAAAAACTACGGAGTTCACTATAAACTTGGGTTTCGTTGGCGTCAAATTGTTCTTGATGCCTCAATAAACAAACATATATAGAAGCACACACGAATTTGCCACCTTTTCTGACTCTCCAAGACGCATGGTCAGTTTAAAACAAACAATAATCTCGATTAGCAGCAGCTCTTTTTAAATATATTTTACAAGAAAATTCCCGTCGGACACTTACTTTTATTTGCTCAGTTTCAGTATTCGTCTACCTCTAATGGCTTGTTGACCTGCACTATAAATCAACGTAAGACAAAATGCAGATTTTTAACCTATATTATAATGTGCAGTTTTTTGAAAAATGAAATGTAATATTTCAGAATAAAAATGTCTTAAACTACAGATGGATAGAAACCAACAGAAAAAAAGGGTTCCCACACTAAATTGTAACCAAAGTTACAACAACAGACAATCCAAATACAACCAGAGAGGCAACTGATTAAAGAAAACACAAGGGAAAATGGAAGAAAATGTGCAGACACGAAAAAGATATTGAGAAAAAAAGGAAGGCGGAGAAAAACCGCAAAATAGAATTGAAGGTAAAATGAAAAAAAAAACTAAATGGGAAAAGAAAATAATTTTAGAAAAAAAGGGATTTTTTATTATTATTAAGATGTGATTTATACATCAATTAAATTTTTGTTTGTTTTGTTATATAATAATGCTTAAAAGTAAACAAAAATATAAAATCAAGAATAATCCATAATTATGTATACACCTCACCTGCATGCCATGACATGACATGCCATGACATGCATATAAAATCAATATGTGATGATAGGAATATGAATAAAATATGAATAAAATAATTAATTTTTACTCTATATTTATAAATGTTAAGTGGAGGTCGGATAGATACGTTACCATAATTTACATGGAGCAAGTTGATGAAAAATTTGGAGGATATTATTTAGTGATGAAGTAAATTAAAATTACTTTAAAGTTAGTATTACTTTAGTTATTATTAAAAAAAGTTAGACCAAGAGCTCATCCAATTGTTTGAAGATGTACATTGTATATATATATATGTATAAATTTACACTTTAACACTGTTTAGCCAATGAAAATGGAGTGCTAATTTTTAGTTTTTTCATTAATGAGTTTGAGATTTTAAAATATAAAAAAGGGTTTTGTATTTTGAATTTTCTATTAAGAAGTGATTAGCTCGGTACGCTCTTGTGTTCAAGTATATTTATGCAATTATCAGTATATAATTAAATTAAGTTTTGAAGTATGTTTTGAAAGTAATGACAATATCTAAAAATACATTACTTCTTCATGAGATTAAAAATTCCTTCTTTACCATCACAAGTTTAAGAAAAATTAAAACTATTGAGTTTTATGTAAAATGGGTTGTATAATATATCTATGTGTCATTTTCTATACTGCAAATGCTAGTGTTATTGCATGATATATATCAAAAATTGGTAAAATTTTCCTATTTTTAAAACTTGCAATAAGTATTGCCATTCTTCTTTCGATATCGTTATTGGAATATTTTACGCAGTGATTACTCCATAATTAATACAGTTTGCGCACTATACTATATAGTAAATGAAAAACATATAAATATAGAGAATTTGTTAATGAATGTAATCGTCGTAAAAATAAAACAAAATAATTTAATCTCACTATTAAAATCTAAAATTTAGAATTAAATCTCATACGTCTAAGTAACCTATTTGATTTTTAAATCCCAAAATATATAATTACTATAGCATCATCAGTCAAATCCCAAATTAAATTTCCCAGAAATTTAAAATTCCTAATTTAAACTCTTAATGTGATTCTAAAACTTTAAATAGCAAATGTTATCCTTCTTTTTAAGATAACAATATTAAGTTTAATCCTCATATTATAATACAAAGTTATTCCTTAGTAAATATTACAAAGCCAACAAAACAAATACTCTAATGAATAGATAAATATTCGCAAAACAACACACCATATACTGTGAACTATGGCGGACCAAAGGGTTCACTGTGGAAATCTGTAAGAATCACAATTTAATCGAGGTATGTCTTTGCAGACGTCAAGGTCTGCAAGGTTTACCTGGTGAATCAAAAAATTACAATTTAAATAAGGTAGACGTCGAAGTAAGCCTTACAGACCTCAAAGTATACCTTGCAGACTTCAAGGTAAATCTTTCAGACCTCGAGATCTGCAATGTATAGCTTGTTTAAATTGTAAATTTTAAAAATTAATTTTCACACTCCTTTGGTCCGCCACAAATGGGTTCAGTATGGAAATCTCTAATAAGTACAATTACAATAAGGTATGTATACCTAGTAAATCTTAGACATTTACAATTTAACTAGGTATACCATGTAGACGATCAGGTATACCTTGCAGACCTCGAGATAAACATAGAAGACCTCGAGATTTACCTAGCAGATGTCGAGATAAACCTTGCAGATGTAGAGGTAAACCTTGCAGATGTCGAGGTAAACCTTGCGTACCTCGAGGTAAACCTTGCAGATGTCGAGATAAACCTTGCAGATGTAGAGGTAAACCTAGCAGATGTCGAGGTAAACCTTGCAGGTGTCGAGATAAACCTTGCAGGTGTCGAGATAAACCTTGCAGACTTCGATATGAACTTTGCAGACCTCGATATGAACCTTGCAGACCTCGAGGTAAACCTTGCAGGTGTCGAGGTAAACCTTGCAGGTGTCGAGGTAAACCTTGCTGATGTCGAAGTAAACCTTGCATATGTCGAGGTAAACCTTGCAAACCTCGAGGTAAACCTTGCGTACCTCGAGGTAAACCTTGCAGGTGTTGAGATAAACCTTGCAAACCTCGAGGTAAACCTTGCAGATGTTGAGGTAAACCTTGCAGATGTTGAGGTAAACCTTGCAGATGTTGAGGTAAACCTTGCAGATGTCGAGGTAAACATTGCAAATGTCGAGGTAAACCTTGCAGACCTCGATATGAACCTTGCAGACCTCGAATAAACCTTGCAGATGTCGAGGTAAACCTTGAAGATGTCGAGGTAAACCCTGCAGATGTCGAGGTAAACCTTGCAGATGTCTAGGTAAACCCTGCAGATGTCGAGGTAAACCTTGCAGACCTCGATATGAACCTTGCAGATGTCGAGGTAAACCTTGCAGATGTCGAGGTAAACCTTGCAGATGTCGAGGTAAACCTTGCAGATGTCGAGGTATGCTTTGCGGACCTCGAGGTAAACCTTGCAGACTTCGACGTCTGCAAGTTATAACTCGGTAAAATTGTAATTATTAGAGATTTCCACACAGAACCCTTTGGTCCGCCATAGCTAAACCACGTTCACAGTGACTCCCTTATTTAGAAGAAAGATTAAGCCCCACAGTTCTATACACATTTATATCAGATAAATCATTGATGAACATTGTCATAAAAGGTAGGATATATAGGTTGTTGGAGGGCTTACAGTAAGTATTAGTCCATTCCGAATAATGCTGACAAAACAGTTAATTAAACAGCAATTTAGCTACAGTGTTGAGTATGTACTGCGTTTATATTGACAAAGGCTACTTTAAATATATTTATTCAAATAAACAGAAACTATATTTTTCAAGACATATATATTTTTACTTGGATATAATCAAATTATTTAATTTACATGTATTTTACTATGAACAATTCTGGAGAATTATGCAACAAAAAGTACTGTCTACTGTTATTTAAAAAAAATCAAATCACTTGCGTATAATAGTTTTGATTGGATCTAATTTGTCATACACTGTACATGGGAAATGCTGTGAAAGTACACTAGAAGTGTTCGTCAAGTCTTCAATTCATTTCAATTGTGCAAAATTGTAACTTTTTTCTTACTCTGTCTCCACTGCGAAAGAAATATTATAAAAAGTTTAAAACATTAAATTATTGAAATATCTTCGTTGGCTTTCCCTATGCGGGACAATTTGAAAGTGATTAAAATATGAATGTTTAGCGAATCCCATTTGACGCATACACATTCTTTACTGTAAAGTATATAATATATCATGGTAAGATGTATATAATACATTATAGTAATTTTGTTTACTTAAATGTATGATGTAGCACTATTTAAGACAACACAAAGAGGAATATCTTGTGTCGACTTCATGAGTATTTAAAATTCACAATGTTGCCTAATATGGTACTTCGAAAACGATTGGTTGTCACTGACGCAATAGTATTCTATGCCATGATTACTGGATCCATAGCTTTAAGGTCTATGCTCACCAAGCGCGACCCAACTCAACGCGACGTGCCACAAAAAGTTGATTACATTAATTTTAATAAGTCTATTTCCACTGAGCGCGACGCGACGCGACGAAACTGAAGTTGAAATTATTCAACTTTTTCTGCGACGCCGCACGACGAAATCAATATTTCAATATAAACACTATATTACCTGTATACTTATCTCCCCAATCTATACGTGACACCAGGCTGAAGTGGTTAAACAGATATAGTGCGTGGTCTGTTCATATAGATAGACATATCTCTATAGAACCATAATAGCACATGGTATTCGGTCGCGTCGCGCTTATAGCGAGGACCAACTTTTTTTTTGCCGCTCGACGCTCAGTCGGGTTTCGTGGCCTTTAGTTACACCTTTTAATATCTTTTTGTTTTTGAAAGGGAAACGAATAGTTTTTTTTAATCCATTTCCATTACGAACGCCAATAAATATATATGGATTATTTTTCTATAATAAACTATTTTTATCGAAAGTAACAAAACTAAATTATAATTAACATCATCTATAAGACAAGTTTCAAATATACTAGAAAATGAACCTTCGAAATATGAATGCAAAATGATGATAACATTTACACTGTAATAACAGTATAATAATCCTATAGATATAGCATCTTTACGTGCTACAAACAATTTGTTGTATAATAATAATATTCTAGTATGATTAAAGTTAGTTACTACAAATAATAATCTCTGACACTCACCAAATCTGAGGATGGATAATTACCAAGGCATTTGTAATTGTGCGTTCCACCAGAATCGTTTAAAAGTTGAAGATACTGTCCAGTGTGATATTCACAGGACGTCGGAATGTGAAAAGAAGATGACATATCACGTTGCGCGTTATATTGTTGGGAAAACGGTGCTGTATAATGACTCTGTACCGTGGAATACATTTTGAACAGGACTTCAAAAGCTCTTTTACCCGAATAGCACTTGACACAAGACTATAAACACAGCTAAGAACCTGTTGAATAATACAACTATAATTGTTTCATACAAATCGTAGAAATTGGCTGTTTCTTTATCTCTCAGGAAGAAATAAGTGACAATTTGCCAGAAGATAAAGTCAACGTTTTTTCGTTAATATGACTTCAACCCTGTTTACTGACCATCTAAGACAAAGATAAGGGTATTTGCTTCCACAATATTGGATGCTGGTTGTGAGAAGAGATTGATTTTTGAATTGCTATCAATGGTTACACACGTTCATATTAACTAAAGTAAGACCGTTTGTGTGTTATACTAAATCTGATTCAATTGGCAAGGCATCGGCGTATATATAACGCTACTAAAACTCTAACGCATTACGCAATATAATAATATGCTTCATATTAATAAAACTTAAATCATTTATTTTATGAAACAAATTATTATATTGTAGAGTATACATTGCGGCAATTCAGCTAGTAAACATAATCTTTTAGTATATTATGTACATAATATGTTTATACTGTAAACTATACATACAAATATACTAAACGCTCAGCAAACACTGTAATAAATAATTGATTTGGCGAATGATTTCAGATAGCTTTTTTGGATATAGCATTAAAAATGCAATACGTAAAATAAAAAATCAATAAAAAATCAACCTTGTGTGTTGAACAAACCGCTATATACAATAAATATGAAATAAAATAAAATGATTATTTAAACTTATCGTTAAAGTTAGCGTTACTGAACTCAACTGAACGCACTCAGAGTACTCAGCGTACTAACTCTTATTTAGTAACAATTTTTATATATTTATATATAAATATATATAATTTATTATATTTAACATGTAAAAAGTAATATTAATAATAAATAAATAAATAAGTAATCAAACAACTAAACAACTGATGAGATGTAACAAATATATATAATTTTATAAACCGTATTTTAGTCCTGTATTTTTTACCTGTGATTTAATTTAATAGTTACAAAGAGGTTTTCAAGTTTAGCTGAATAATATTGTTTAACGTTGGTTTAATACTGATTGGAGCTGTTCATTTATTTCAAGATCATTTGGCGGTTACTCCTGGTAGTCCTTTATGAAATTCCTATAACTGGATAAAGTACATTACGATTAGAAATAAAAAATATGCAAGCGTAATTGAAAAATATTAAAATTGTTTAATATATATATATATATATATATATATATATATATAGGGTGAGTCAAAAGTAACCCGCAACCAAAATATTCATGAGTAATGGTTGTCTATGCCTGAATATTCATGAATTACATATTGTATAATCTAACTTATAAAGAAATGCACATCATTTCCAATATTTGTATTTATTATAATATTACATTTGAACAATTAAAACAATCAATGTGTGGCAATTCTGGCATAGACAACCATTATTCATGAATATTTTGGGTTCGATTACTTTTGGCCCAGCCTGTATATTTGAAAAATTTACTTATTATTTATTCTTCTAAATATATATATCTACTTAATTAATAAAATCTAAAAAATACTATTATAGAGTAATGTTTTATAGAATTTAAGACCGGACAGATAAATTTCTGAAATTTTAAATTGATTAAGAAAATATAAACTATAACAAATACTGTTTAATGTGAAACAGTTGCGCCTATATATATATATATTATAACATATATTTTGCCATTATAGATTGGTACCGTCAGGTTTTTCAAGCTATATTGATAGATCAAATTTTATTTTTCAATCTCCAACTGCGTGATGAAGCTATAATGATACTTGATAATTAGCAAAGTGGGGTGGAAATTCTGCTTCTCTTCTCCCTTCCTATAATATTCATTGTCTAAATATTGTTTTATATCAACATGAAGCAATAACTATTCCGAGTGAAAAGAGATTCACAATACTCTCCAGAAAATATACCCGTTAGTTAACCAATTTGCTTTTAATCATTTGCACCCCATATCAGTTTAACTCTCCATGCGGCTTATTAACAGCAGCATTATTGCCTAAATGAGATTCCTTTTAGACGAAGTGTCAAGCCATAATAAGCACCAATTATCCATAAAACAATACGCTACTTTAGTCGTTGAGTGATTCGATTGCTGTACCCACTCCTCCCCTTCTCGCAGCTCCCATCTATCGTCTTTAATTTGATATATATGCTGAAAATTGTATTTTTAAATACTAATTTACGCTTTGCCTCTTAGACTTTCAACGCCTAATTAATATAGTAAGACGCATATTTTAGTTTTAAAATAAATACATATTTTTCATGACTTATTCAACGCTTATTAACCTTATTGTTTTCATTTAAACAGAACAGGGGATAATATAGGAAGATTAATATTCTAAGCCAATTATTCCATATTGAATTATATATCTTAACTTTATAGCAGTATATATAATGGCCTTTTATTTTGATCTTCATTCAACGTCCTTCATAATATTTTCCCTATTGTCTATATATGTCTATATAGTATAATACTTTCAGTTATGCTGGTATTATATAGGTACCAATTATTTGTTTATAACAAGCATATATAAAGAAAATTAACAACCAATCACTTTTAAAATAGGTATCTCGATATTCGACATAGATTCGATATTATAGATATCTGATAATAACAGTTTTTCGTTTTTATATACATATACTCGCGAAATTCCCATTTACAACATCTGAAAACCCGCTTTCCAGCCACATAATCATGGATACGCACCTGTACTGTATATAATGTGTTTAAAACACAGGCTCGGATATGTTTCCGGCTATACATAAACTATTTTTTTATAGGATGAGCGTAACCGAAATGGTTTTTGTCAAATTAATAAAAAGTGTTTTAATGAGGTTTTTATTAATAGTTTTAGTGTTAGTGTTCTTTGTTATTTGTAATTTTTGTAATTATTGTTAAGTATTTGTTATTAGTGTTTAATTTTTTTTTTACTAAATATTTATTACTATGCAGAATAATTACCTACAGATCTAACATTAAATAAATTTAGTAATAAATTCCGCAAAAAGTTTGAGTCTACATTTGTATACTGACTCCGAATCTGCTATTTGTGGAGGCTAACATTTCTACAAAAAAGTAGAATTGTCACATATATAACTAAATAGGCATTCTATAAAAAAACCAAATGACGTCATGGGTTATACTATACAACTATTATTAATTAAAAAACTCTGGTATAATATATATTATATTGTATCTACATTGAAATAAAAATGAAGACTTTTGCATACTTTATATATATACGCTAATGCCAAATATGTATGCAGTATTTTTTCAGATAGAATGTGAAGATTTCTGTCACCCTCAATTTGAAAAACAAAATTGCGTTTGGATTAAAACATTATAAATTAATAATATTTTTGATATTTTGTTGTATACATATATAATATATATTAAATGCTTCATAAACCAAATAATATTTTTTAAATAATGTATGCACGCTGATTCTAAATGTGCTATTCGTTCAGTTTTTATATTTTTATTTAACTTATAGCATAATAAATTTATCTGTTTTACGCCCAGACATGCCCTTCAAAATTTCTGAAATGAAAAAATTTATGCAGGAAGGGGTCATGATTTTGCGATAACTAAATAATAAACTATGTTCATAATTAATTTTTTTCTGTATTGATGAATTCAAAAACTATAAAATGGTATATTTTAATAAAAGCTTTTTGAGAAAATTGATATTGTTTACTTTTCCAATATCTATATAGTATACTGAAGTATCAGAAACTGAAAGCATATTTCATTGAAATTTTCTTTTATTCATTTTTTGAAGTATCCCTGTATGTGGCCCTGTATGTGGCCCTGTATATGGCCCTGTATGTGGGCATTGTAAAAATCAGTAATATATAGTATTTTCTTGAAACGCTATGTATATAGGGAACATATTAAAACCATTTTTTTAATATTCAGTATGCCATAAATAATAATAAACGACAAAATAACTGACGAGAATTTGCTTAGTTTTCATTTAGTGGTGATGTCCATATATGGATATAGTAAAAATGAAATATATCGATTATTTAAAACCTATCTTTTAATTATTTGAATGTTTCAAAACGGCATAGCAATTACCTATATTCAAAATTTATTCGTTACTGTATTCAGGATAGTTATTATTAGAATACTTAGAATACTGCAACAAAAAGCTACACATATGATCCCATGGTATGCAAATAACATTATCAAGAAATCGATAATATAAATTTAAAAACATGATACTTAACGAATATCGCACATTTGAAGTCGAATTAAATCAAGTTATAAATTAAGTATATAAGTTGGCCTATTCTATCTAAATGTAACAGAGGTATAAACTACAACATTTTAATTTAGTTAAACACATAAATATGACAAGTAGCAATAATCTTTTTCAAATGGTGGCTAAAATTTTTAATTAAAAAGTTGAGCAAATGAAGGATTCCTAATCAGTTTTGTACTTATAGGATTAACCCTCAAGAGCCCGGCTAAATGTACATCTTAATTAGCCCACCTGTCTACATATGTAGACATATGTATGTAAATGTGATGCTGTAAATGAAAAACTCATTGGAATCATAATTAGAAGCATAGTTTATTGAAGTTATTATATATATACATATATATGTAGCATATATATACGTGTATATGTACATGATTGCTAAAACGTTCTTATAAGATATTTTTCTAAGATATATTGCTAAAACCGATATAAGCAGTACTAAGTTGATTATTGTATACACACAAATGAATTACAAAAATCAGTTATTGTCACATTCACTGCATTTCACCACCTGGATTTTGTGATCCTTGCAAACATGTCGGTTACAGGTTGAGCACGAGAGCCGGATTGATTTTCGACATTTCGCGATCTGACACTTTGACGGTTTTCCGGGAACATCTACAGCAGGGCGATTCCTCTTGACAGGGAAACCGCAGGCATGAAATGCGTCTTTGGACTGAGAATAGGAGTTTTGCTGGTCATAACGATGCTCCATGTTTTCCTGCGCCAACTGTGCAGCCATCTTTTTGAGAAACTGATGCCGTAATTTTGTATATCCATTGCACTGCATAATGATGTATGCATTACTCGCAGCTTCGGGTTATTGCATATTGAAATCATATAAAAAGTTTCATTTGTTCCATTCAATCCAATTATCACTCCGATTTTACTGATTGATACCCACCTAATTGTAGGACGCAATTTTGTTTTTCAAATAATGGCTTAAATAAAAAAATAGTGAGGCCAATATCCGTTTCGGAGTCAGAATACTTAAATTATATAGATGGACTACACTTGTTGTCTTTATCTTTTGATAGTAATTTTTCTTAAAATTTATTCTTTATTGACAATAACTAAACAAAATGAACATACATTTCGAATTAAAAGTTTGATTTTGTATGTATAAATGTGTTTATAACACAGCATCTGTCTAAATACTAATTGGGAAAATAACTATTCCATTTCATGGATAAATATTATATTAAATTACACATAGATGCGTGCTTCTTAGTTAAATTAATGCAAAGCGTATTTATTATATTGTTTAAATTGAGTGAAATCTCCCAGATTTGAATAGTATAATAATTTAAAATTTTAAGCTACATTTTCCACATAGGCTTATATATTTATCTTCAAAGAACCTTTTATATGGAAAAAAGGCGCTATTAAGATGTCAATGAGAAAAGAAACGAATTAAAGCATATTTTCTTAAAAATGAAAAAAGAAAAAATATAACCTTGCAATTTAATTCCGTTTAGTCATTGAGTTTGTTGGCAGATAAAAAGCTTTTACAATTTCATATATTTTGATAACAAGATACAATGTATACCCTTCAAATGAGATGGTGTCAAGATTCAATGCACAGAACGAGTTTATAAATAAAACATATTATTGTTTCCTGTTCTTCTTTTGTTGTTTGCTTCAAATATTTATGATACATAAATATAATCAGTATATAAAACTATGTTGATACGAGTATATATTATATTATAATACGTCTATAATGTATACAATAATAGCTGGGTGTTTATAATATGTAGTAAACAAATAATGAATATTATAAATAATGAAATGTATTCGAAACAAATTTGTCAACTAGAACCAACAATATAAGAGGTCATCCTAAACCAAAGCATATATAGTCAATTATCAATTAGACAAATTAGACAATTAAAGTAAACAAGTTAAGAAAATTGCGAATTAGATAAACAAAATTCATCGTTTTACAACAAATATACTTTGTAACTCGCAGTAGTCTCTTTGCTGGTAAGCGTATCAATATTAAACTTGATTCAGTTTATGTTCATATCCCATATGTTTTTATATGTTTACCTTTTATATGCTCAATCGTATCAACATGCTGAATCAACATTACAAGTTTTTGACATTCAACAATTCAAAAAAAAACTGCTGACTTTCCTGTTTGAATTGTTTAAAACAATAGAATCAGATCGTTGTCGACGTGTTAAGAAATTCAATATATAACACAAAATATTTATTGAATATTAGAATAATTACAATTTCTTTTAGGATCTCAAAAAAATTAGTTATCTTTTCTAATAATACAGTTAACTAAACTTACTACTAATATGTAGTAAGTAGCCTTTAAAAAATCGCCAAAAAATGATCGGTATTTTTCCCATGAAGGACAATTGCATTTGGAACATTTTTGGAAGATAAAACATACGATTTTTGCTAAGAGTGTAGGATATATATAGTATGTGATATATACAGTGTAGGATATATACGATATGCGATATATTATGAACTATATATTTATAATATATGATCAATCTGATGCACAAAGAGCCAACCCAGAGCCTATTTATACTTTTTGTTTAGGAATCATGTTTAAAGACGGGATTCGACTTATGCGACGAAAATATATTTATAAATACTAAATAAATACTTAATTTTTGGGACCAACTGTGTATTACAATTAAATATTATATTTCTTCAGTTCTTTCTATTTATTATTTAAAAAACTAATGTTTCCTCAGTTTGTAATGCCTGATATTTAGTTTTGATGAAGCTATACTTTATAATTGGCAAAGTGCAATAAAACCTCTCCTTTATTTGTCTATATTCCATTATCTATAATTTTTATCTCAATATTAACCAATAATTTTTCCGAGTGAAAAGAGATTCACAATACTCTCCAGAAAATATACCCGTTAGTTAACCAATTTGCTTTTAATCATTTGCACCCCATATCAGTTTAACTCTCCATGCGGCTTATTAACAGCAGCATTATTGCCTAAATGAGATTCCTTTTAGACGAAGTGTCAAGCCATAATAAGCACCAATTATCCATAAAACAATACGCTACTTTAGTCGCTGAGTGATTCGATTGCTGTACCCACTCCTCCCCTTCTGGTCGCTGCCCATCTATCGCCTCTAATTTGTCATATTTCCCAAAGAGCATTAAGTGTTTCTACTGGTTGGATTTTGTGTCATCCACTTTAATTGTAGGACAGGCAAACCGAAAGTTAGCTCCTGACTGAAAAAATTATATTATAAAGCAGCAATATTCTGTGTTTTAGCTTGTGTTTGAAACTTAAATGTATACACGACGCATATCATTATATATTATATATTTGGTCCAATAATTAAAAAAAGAAAATGTTGAAAAGAAGTGAAAGTGGATTTTATATTAATGGACAAAGTGAAACAATAGTTCTGATAATGATGTCTAATGGGAACTTTGCATCTCTCTTCAATTTTGAATCTCACTTTTCCAACTATTATGTTTTTAGTAAAATAAAATGAATACTGTTATATTTAACAAAATATTACATTCTAAGAAATAAATGTATATTTAGATATTTAATATAGATTAACCGTTCACATTCATTGTGATTTTCTATACATGGTAGTCCTAGTGGAGGGGAGAGGGCATGCACCCCCACTAGAAATCATCCTTCTCATTGACAGATTTAACTAAAATTTCTACCTTGTCTTTGTTGATGATGACGTCATAAAAGGTCAATTTTGATAAAATATGAAAAATGTATATGGGAAGCTCAAATTAAAAAAAAATTATTTGTGACTCAAACTAGCAATACAAATACATTTTTTTGTTATTGGTTATAGTTTTTATGCCTTTTGATGATGACGTCATAGGGCAACATTTAAAAAATCCCAAAAATATTAATGATTTTGACGCGAAATTAATCTTTTATACAAATATAATTACGAGTTATTACATATCTATATGTTTTGGAATGATTTCAGTTGCAGAAAATGATATTTTAGTGGTCCATATGATCTGGCCATTATAGTATAATGGACAGACGATATAAATAAATGTATTGTATCTCTGATGAATAAAACTTAATGAAACGTAGTAGAATTATTTTATATCATTTTAGAATTGTTATGGATGGACCTAATGTTTTCATATGTCTACGTACATTAGTTTCTTTATATCCTGTATTTTGTTTACATATAGCCTATGTTTATCTTTATCAATATCATATATTTTTAAAAAGCCAATTTCTCATAAATTATATTATTTTTTAAAAATAATTTCTATTATATTACTTTTCTTAAATTTTCTATTTCTCATTACTCCTTTTAAAAAAAGTTGTCAAATTTGGTATAAATAAAAAGCGGACGACGTTTCCTATATATGGTATAAGTTTCATTTAGCATACAAATATAATCTGCACAAAATACAATTAAAACATTTCAAAAATAAGAAACAACTAACTAGAGAATACGTCCATATTAATGTGTGGGAGATATTGTAGAATTCCCAAATGATTCTTTCTTTCAATGCCGATATTTGTTTGATGACGTTGGACTCGAAAAGTGTAAACGCATAATTTTTCTTAAATTTCAAGGAACGAGTTTGAAAAGTTATAAATTTTTTTCCCGATTCAAAAACTTATTGAATTTATACTACCTGACGGCTGATATAATACACGATTACGTACATTTTGAAACAACTTTGAGTCAAAAATAATTGTATTTTGCATTTTATGAAAGTTTATGGGATATTTTAAAAGTTTAATTAACATTAATTAAAAATACTAAAGATACATTTTTTTGACATCATATTTTATTCCATTGATAGAATTATTTCAATTGATAACATAAACTAATGGAAATTGGGCAAATACTGATTTTTAATATTATAACCAATATGTGATAAAGAAAGACTTGGCGGTTGTTTATTACCATACAAACCCCTCGCATCCCACATCCCTGCAAAAACAGTGTGCTTATTTCTTGAAGGATGTTATTTAATTGGCTCGTGACAAAGGGACATTTTGCATAATATTAGATCTCATCTTTTATACCACTTATGATACAAAGGTGTAATCAGATATAATTGATAATCTCAAAAGACATTCTTAATTTTTGTTGACATTTGGTTGTTGCTGTATTAATGTTTTTGCCGTATTTTACCATTACTACTGGTTAAAAACTTCAGTAGTACTATTTTAATTTATTTCGTAAATATTTATAAATTTTAATTTATCTTAATTTTAATGTAAATATTTATAAATTTTAATTTATGTAAATTTTAACAAAATTTATTAACATAACGATTGTAATTCCTACACTTTTTATTAAATAAATGTTAATAGCATATTATTAATTAATGAAGTTTGATGTAAAAATATAAAATTATCATTTAAAAATTATTTTCTATTTCTTAGTAAGATAAAATCTTTACTTGATAAGTAAAAAGCTGAGACACTGATCTTATTAATTTTAGAATCAATGGACAACACACCAACATATAATTGGTAAAATGTCCAAAGAGAATTGAGTTTGTTGTTTTACCTCAATGTAAATTGAATAATATGCATCAAACGATTTTACTGAAAATTAACAACAATCTTATGCAACAACTCCCAATGTTTTACACGTTAAAATTTATTGTTCCATTTTTCCAAAATAGTTTGAATGATATTATTAATTTTTTAAACATTTTATACAATACAAATATTTTAAAATTGATCTACGAATTAATTAATTAATTAATTAATTAATCTACAATTTCGTCGTAAAATCTTAAAAGGATGAGCAACGCTTTCCTAATTTAGGAATTCTTATCAAGATTAACATTTTCCCCATACCTTACTAATAACGAAAAAAGTAAATACTGAAATCTTTCCCAGAAATCCAAGATCCGGCACGTTTCTATAGATAAGAAATTCCAAAACTTTGCAAGAATAGTAAATATTGACGAAATCTTGGCAAGATATTGGTAGAAAATATAAGTTTCAATTAACCCGCAGAAAGCATACCAATAGTACATAATAGGTAGCTAATATACATTATAACATAAGTAGCAGCAAAGTCGAAGAGTAAATTGATTGTTTAGCTATGACAGAATATAAATATACTGTCATAAAAAGTAATATTTTTAAAATCTTGTTAAACATTTTCCTTTCAATTGTTGTTGACAATAACATGAGTAACAATGAAGTTTAATGCAGAGTTTGGCTTTAAAAAGTTTAATACAAAAAGTTTTTCTTAATTTCATGTTCGAAATCATGATTAGAGTTTTCAAAATTTTTAAAAATAGCAAAGTACTCATATATTATCGATTAGCGACTAAAGTAGCGTATTGTTTTATGGATAATTGCTGCTTATTATGGCGGGCTTGACACTTCGTCTAAAAGGAATCTTATTTAGACAATATTGCTTATTGCAGATTTTATTTTGAGATTTTTTATCTTCCGAAAATTTAAGTTAACAAACACATTTTGGTTTTAACTATAAATAGGCTTCATTTCAATTAACTATACACATAAATTAATAAACGGCATTTCATTTAATACTTTATAGAAGTATTAAAAAAATTAATAAAGTTAATTGAAAAATAATATAGTGAAATTTATAAAATTATCTAAATGAGTGTAAACTACGTGTACGAATATGATAATGTCAAGTTAAATTAAAAACTCTATATATTATACCATTTGACAATAAAATTCCATTCCTTGATATTCGAGTGCATCTCATATGGAGATTCTTTCACCTTTGAACATTTAATAAAACCAACACATATAAAAACCGGAATACCATTTGATGCCTATAGCTATGTTCTTAACTCAAGAAAATTAAATCTGATTTCATAGGAACTCAAAAAAGCGGAAAGAATTGCATCGTCCAACTTCCTCAACGTCAGCAATCAAGCAATAAACGATATTATATTTAATTACAATAGCAATCGTATCAAATTAATCAAGACAATTCACAGACATTTGTTGATCAAGCAGAGGCCAATCGGCCAAACCGAACCCAATCAGCTACTTAAAGATTCCCGAATGTAACATAATCACTATTTATAACTATATAACTAATGTAATATAACGTCTTCGAAGTTATCCATGCTTTTTATCGAAGATTGTTGGAAGTGAACCAAAGTTCATCCGTCACTCAAAGGTTCACAATCCTGTGACTCCCTTCATCATGACTTCAAGTCGGGATGACTCAAATACAAAGTACACGACTGACATTCAAATTATCAATGTATTCTTCTGAAAACTGTTCAAAAATACAATAGCAGTCATCTTTGACATCGATTTTGTATTCTATGACAAACATTTCCGTTTATTCATCATATTGAATTATTAATCGAATTAACATGGCTCTTCTATTGACTCTAGAAAAGCGTTTTTTTGTTGAACAGTGGTGTAAGAACAACAACAATTCTGCAGATATGGTTAAACGTCAAAAAGTCACAACGACATAACGTCACCACGACATAACGTCCTCACGACAAAACGTCACTACGATATAACATCACCAAGATAAAATATAACCAAAATTGACGGATTCTGTTATTCCTCTGCATAGTGGGACTAATTTATTTTAATTATTTGTCCCTACAATAATTATATTGATACGAATAAACAAACATTTATATAATTTAATGAAAAATTGATTAAAAAAATTGATACAAAGGTTTGTTTATTCGTATTAATATAATCATTAAATGGACAATTAATTTGTCCCTCTAACGGACGAATATCATAATCATTTTTATTTATTATTATATATTTTTTCATGGTGACGTTCTGTCGTTGTGACGTTTTGTCGTGGGGACGATTTGTCATGACACCGCAGATATATATATTTAATATTAAGAGCTCTATCCACTATCCAGAGTGACTTAACATCAAACGATTCATGCCATCGTCAAAAAATTAAAAAAAAGTTCTATCTGTTATCAACAGATGCTAATGTAGACGATCTCAAGACATTTAAAGAACAAAGTAAACGTCAAACATGTTTATGATAACAACCCAAAAAACGTCTGAACGTCGTACAATTAGGTATTCTATGAAAAATCTCCAAAGATTAATATATGATCTTAAATTGAAATTTTGCGTTCACGTCTCCTTAAAGCTCTAAATGGAGATGATTTTGATCGGAACATGAAAGTTTTGTGAATGGTTTGGGCATGAAATTTCTGATGACGATACTCTGGTAGACCGTATGATCTAGTCCGACGAGGCTACATTCAAATTGAATGATCATGTAAATCTCCACAACGCCGTGGTGTATTATTCAACTGAGAACTCGCATATGGTTACCAAATTAAATAATCGAGCTCAGGGTGTTTGTGAGCAATATGATCCAGTGTTGTGGGAGCTCCATATTTCAATAACGACACTGCGTGTGAATGGCGAAAAAATATCTCACGCATAGTGTTCTAAAATTTTGTGCTGCCAAAAATCGATTTTAATAATGACATATTGATGCAATATGGTGCTCCACCCCACTACGCAATACCGGTTTGCCAGTTTTTTTTACAGAAAGCTTCGAATTTTGAATCGGCAGAAGAGGAACTGTGGGGTGGCATTTGTCATTGTAGTCTAACTGTTTTAAGTATTGCCTGAGTAGTATAGCTTGCGTAAAGAGATTTATTTATGCGCTACCCATATACCGTAAATTTAATAATTAATAAATATTATATTATCTTTTATATTGCTATTAAATTAAAACATAACTTATCCATAATATCATTAATTATTTAAAATTATATTTAAGCTAAATTTTGCAGATTTGTTTATTTTTTACACCAACTTTAAGTAAATACTGTTTTCCGTTATTGGCCTATTATAATATCGTTTAATACAGTTACTACTTTAAAGTAGTATCAATTAAATAAATGAAATTATTAATGTATATTTTTATAAAAAATAAACTGAAACCGTCGGATCTTTCTAAAAGTTGTATAAATATACAGTCGCTTTCAGGTTGTACTATTATTTAAGTTATCTGATTATAAGTGGTTCGTTCATAATTAGAATACCAATCACTCTCAATAATTAAAAAATAGTCTCGTTTGATATATTTATCTACATATTTTAGAACAATATATATATATATATACAATATATCCCATTAAATCAGTTGGCTTCTGTTAGTGTAATTCTATTGGTTGCTTCTATACCGTGAACATTGGGGGGTTTTCAAGAATATACTGGTCCTTCAATATTGGAATCAAATTAATAATAGTCCTCCAATCAGCTCGTAAGCAATAGATACGTTTTTGTGGTTACGCAATTAATATTCTCAATTTACTACACTTCCATTCTATTCAAAATTAGCATGTCTGACCGATTTAATACATTCTCAATCTAAACACATAAATGAAAATTGATCGGAGTAAATGAAAAACAGTGGTTTAACTACGAGTTGCAGGTTCAGCTAACTGATCGACGAAGGGAGACAATGATACTAAAAAAAAATTTTTTTTTTCTGCAATTTTAATAATGCTAAAACCTAATTACAATTATATCTTTCATAACGGCAAACAAAATGTTAATGATCTTCATGCCATGAAATGTAATGTAGGGCCTTGGGGTTTTCCTAATAATTTTCATTTAATTATGTGTATAAAATGAGATGTTTGATAATTATGTCATTAAACATGTAAAATAAACACTGTTACATAAATAAATCTGAGAAAAACCTGAAGGCGTCTTAAATTTGAGCAAAGCGTCATTTATAAGGTTGATGTGTTGTCGATTAGTAAGCTCAAGTAGTCGATCTTTAGTCACCATTTTATATCATCTGAAACATTTATGAAGCGTGAAACCGAAACCGAAACTAAAGTGAAAACGACCACCTCACAGAGTAATTTTAATCGGATTTTTATTTTAAAGTTTAAAAAATATGTAAAATAATAAATAAAAAAAATAATACAATAATATATATATTTTATAATACAGTAATAAATATACAACATACAGCGACAGTCCTCACCACTTTGACTTGAAAGGAGTAGGTATTACGTGTATTTTCAGTACATTGTTGTCATTTTTGTCAACACAATTGACTATTACATTATACAGTTTAAAAAGTAAATCAGCGCTCTATTTGAAACCATAGTCGATTTTACAGTGGTTATGTTTTTAAAAACAATATTTTTTAACCGTTGTTATGTCTATCTAAACATTTAACTCTGATATGGTTTCAAACAACAGTTTTTTAAAACACATTTTTGTTGTTTCAGTCATGAAATCAGACACAAAAATGGTAAATTAATCATCATATATAATTGTAATACAATTCATTATGAAAATGTTTAAACTTTCCTTTTTATGATGTAATGCAAAGTTTACTTTGTTAAAAAAGGTAAGCAAACGATATATTAAAAACTTTTTTGGAAGAAAAAAGGTTAATGTTATGAAGAGTGCATTAATTATTAGTAAGATTGAATTAAAATTAAAAAGTAAGAAAGAATTAAAGTAGGAAAGACATTAAAATGTTAGTATTTTGTAAAGATAATGTTAAAATTGAAAATGTTGCTTCCTGTTGCTGTAAATTGGATTAAGAACATGTATAAATACTCAGAGAAAACACGTTTTTGAAACGCCTCTAATTCTGACTAATCTGATGATATCGGAAAGATATTTATTTATGATGCAAAGACTAATGTATATATGTTTATTTCAGTGCTTTAAAGCATCTTATATTTGAGAAATATTTTGGTTTCTATTTTGACAGTCGTAATTTTGAAGTCTATGATTAACTTTCAAAACTCTTAGGCAATCTGTTATTAACATTGTACTATTAAAACTATCTATTGTATATTGAGATATTTTTTTCTGTTTAATTAATTTTTTTGAATGAACCAGTTAATTTAAAGGTACTGACATCAATTTAATATTATATAATATATATATTTTAAAGATAATTAAAACATAAATTTTTTGCTATTTCAGATTGTTCGTCGTCTTTTATTTCTCCAAAAGATGAGAATAATTAATAAACATTGTTACCATTCTGTTAGTTAGCCTTTTGTTAGACATTCTGCACATTATAGAGCCATAAAATGTAAATATATTATTACCCCATTCTCGTAAATATGATTTTAATTTCAATTATTTACTCTGGATAATGAATAATTAACTCTAGATAATAAATAATTAACTTGAATGAATAATTTACCCTGGATAATTAATAATAAACCCTGGATAATCAATAATCAACTCTTAATAATCAATAATTAAGTCTGGCTAATCAATACTAAATCCTGGATAATCAATAATAAACCCTGAATAATCAATAATAAACCCTGTATAATCAATAATAAACCCTGGATAATCAATAATTAACTTAAATAATCAATTTAACTTAAATAATCAATAATTAACTTAAATAATCAATAATTAACATAAATAATCAATAATTAACTTAAATAATCAATAATTAACTCAAATAATCAATAATTAACTTCAATAATCAATAATTAACTTAAATAATCAATAATTAACTTAAATAATCAATAATTAACTTAAATAATCAATAATTAACCCTGGATAATCAATAATGAACCCTGGATAATCAATAATGAACCCTGGATAATCAATAATAAACCCTGGATAATCAATAATGAACCCTGGATAATCAATAATGAACCCTGGATAATCAATAATGAACCCTGGATAATCAATAATTAACCCCTGTAATCGAGTTTTTCTCCTTTAACAAATACATAATGACAATTAAGTTTAACCTCAGATTCAGATTATATTTTACTGATACAAATTGATTTATACGTTATCTATTAAATACATCAACTTTTACACCTTGATAGTATCAAAATTGTCCCGACCCTTAGGAGCCATTGTTAGTATGGTTGTGAGCCTAGAAATGTTCAATATTTCGGTCTTAAATCGAAATATTAATGAAGATTGGAATGTGTTAGAGAAACAAATTTATGCGTCTCAGATGGTTTTAAATTTGGTTTGTTTTCTTTATTTAGGTTTATTTTCTTTATTTAGGTTTATTTTCATCGTATTGAATATTGAATTCTCTAATATGGGCATAACGGATACATTATATAACGTTTTAAATTATGATCACACATTTAATCAAATGACCGTAACATTTTCTTGAAAATAATAAATAATTTTAATATTTTAAACTGTAACACAATTATAACTCAGGACACATTGATAACAAATGAAAAATTAGAGTAAATTAATATGATTGGCCGTATGTATAATTTTCTATATCCTCTGATATGCCTTGAGACAAAGAAATATGAGCTCCGAAGAGAATTCCGAGTTATCATTAGGTTAATACATATTTTAATTAAATCCGACATCACTCAGAATTGCAGATGTTTTGCTCTTGTTCTTTTTCAACTCAGTTAACTTTTGGTAGTCTTTTTTACTCATGTTTTCTATCAGGTTAGATATGAGTTAGTCTTGAAAATTGTTTTCACTTTATCTGTTACGAATTTTACTATTGTCATGTAACAGTTTGCAGCTGATCAGAATCAACGAATTTAAGAAATCAAATTAAGCTAATGGCGCACAATCCGCGTTACTTATCTGTTTTCAGGCGGCAATATGGGAACTATCTCGAAGGTCAGCGTGTTTCTTTATTTGTTTTGTATTACTTAATCTATACATATAATAATTTATTAGAATAACTCTTACTATACATATTTAAATATATAATAAACATATTAATAACAATAAAAGAATGATAATAATGAAGTGATAATGATAAAAGAAATTAACCGATAATAATAATAATATTAAAGTTAATAATAAAGACATAATAATACTAAAATAAAATTTAGGTATACATATAGTTTACAATAATAATATAAAATATGAATAGATATATATTTCAATTGACAAAAGTAGCGGGATTACATATAAAATAAGAAAAGAGAAAACCTAGACTATATATGCCAGATAAGTAAAATGACAGTCAATTATAGATTTAGGATGACAAAGCAGTATATAGTGACCTTACAAATATTTGTCTTAAAATGTGTCAATACATGAAAGAATTCTGTGACTGGAGGAAAGACTGCCGGTAGGAAAATGTTCAGTGACTGGAGGAAAGACTGTCTGTAGGAAAATGTTCAGTGACTGCAGGAGGAAAGACTGTATGTAAGAAAATGTTCAGTGACTGGAGGAAAGACTGTCTGTAGGAAAATGTTTAGTGACTGGAGGAAAGACTGTCTGTAAGAAAATGTTCAGTGACTGGAGGAAAGACTGTCTGTAGGAAAATGTTCAGTGACTGGAGGAAAGACTGTCTGTAGGAAAATCTTCAGTGACTGGAGGAAAGACTGTCTCTAGAAAAATGTTCAGTGACTGGAGGAAAGACTGTCTGTAGAAAAATGTTCAGTGACTGGAGGAAAGACTGTCTGTAGGAAAATGTTCAGTGACTGGAGGAAAGACTGTCTGTAGAAAAATGTTCAGTGACTGGAGGAAAAACTGTCTGTAGGAAAATGTTCAGTGACTGGAGGAAAGACTGTCTGTAGGAAAATTTTTAGTGACTGGAGGAAAGACTGTCTGTAAGAAAATGTTCAGTGACTGGAGGAAAGACTGTCTGTAGGAAAATCTTCAGTGACTGGAGGAAAGACTGTCTGTAGGAAAATGTTCAGTGACTGGAGGATAGACTGTCTGTAGGAAAATGTTCAGTGACTGGAGGAAAGACTGTCTGTAGGAAAATGTTGAGTAGAATATTGTGGTTTGACAACCATTTTGGATACCAGGTTGATTATTTGTTGTTTTTAAAAGTGTATTTGGTAGAGGGTGGTATTTTTTATGCTATTTTTATATATGTATACCTTAAAGTTGTTTTTAATTAGTAAATTGAGATTACGGCCTTCGCGAAATTTTAATTAGTTTCATCAGTTTTATTCTTCGTCAAAGGACCGGAACCCTATACCGAGAGTCATCACCTAGTACTCCAGGTGTCCATATAGTTATACCAATTATAATGGTTTAGCTTCAGAATTGAAGACATTCAGTTTTGCTTTATGGTTTATATATTGTATGTCATAATTTTATGAAAGACATTTAATAATATAGTTAACTTTAATAATACAGCTGCATTATTATAGTTGTTGTTCTTGAAATTGGTCTCTTCGCAGTTCATATAGTTGAGCTTCAGATTTTTCTGTCAGAGATTTTAGCAACGGAGAGAACATGTTCTTGATGGTTTTGTTGATCATTATGTTCAATGAATTTTCTTATTTCATAAAGAATGTTTGTATCATCTGAATATTTGAACCACACGTGTGAACTTTTACCTGCTTGAAAATGTGTTCTACTTTATGTTGTGTGCATTCTGTCTTCAGTTTGCAATCAATCAGGGTCAGTATCAATGGTTGCGTGATTATATTGATTATATTGATTATATTGGTCAATATTAAATATGAAGAAATTATAAAGCTCAACAGCTTCATCTTAATTAGTACGCAGGAAACCTGTAACCTGGCGAAACAATGGGGATGGGTTAGCGAAAAAAATAAGGGGGAAGGGGTAGGAAAAGAGAAGAGAAATGAAGGGGTAGGGGAGGGAGAGGGAGAGGAGAGGCGAGGGGTTAACTTGGAATGCCCCCTGAAAAAAAACTGATTGACAGGTATGATCACTTTAAGAAGTCTTCTAGATATTTCAAAGAATTCAGTTGAACTCATATTTTATAGACAATTTTGTCTGACTAATCTAATGTTCTTCGGCTTAAATCGTAGTTTGTGAAAACATTTTCAACAGTACACAATTCTTCACACTTACAGACTTCTTGATTTGTTACGTAGGCCACATCTAAAAAGGACTTGTTAGCATTATAAGTTGTAAAAGCAACTAGATTTTATTCAACTGCATGTTTTAAAGACTCTTCATGTATATATCCCCGTAAAGTGTAACAATGTGAAAAATCTTTTTAAAATTAATAATTATGGTTTTGATGGTTATTCACTCTTTTTGTTTCACTATTCTGTAGTGTGGTATTTTCCAACAACTTTCAAATTTCTGGATGTTTCTCATTTTTAATTTAGCACCTTACCACCGGAATAATTCAACTAGATAAATGTAACCTCAAAGTTAAACAATTCACTAAGTAATAGTAATTATTCAAAAATATACGTCGATAATACATGGTTGAAATAATCCATAATAAATCGCAATATAGGATATTGTTTGCATCTAATTATTTGATAAATATAAATGTATCAGTCTATAGCCAGAAACCGAGAACCCTTGTGACCACATTTGTGACTATATTTACATCATAGTATATTACAGGTTTTCAGAACAAAAATTATTCCCTTATAAATAAAAATAAATATATGGATAACATATATTATAAAATAATACTGAACAAATGTAAAATGATACTGATTATTTCATAAACCCAATTTCCACATTCCTTTGATAACTTAGCTCTTAATTTACCATATTTTGGACACAAGTAACAACTTTTGAAAAGTAGCACAATATCCTATGAAACTAATTATGGATAATTTTAATCTCTATTTAACTTGACAAGGCAATTTCAACGGTGTTCTTATTTTGATAGTGAGTTGCTGTGGAGCTGACAATGCGATTCAAATATATATTTAGTAATCTCCGAATCTACGCATTTAAATCAAGTGCTAATGATTATGACCTCCATTAAATAAATTACAACAGTTTTAATGTACTAAAATTATTCAATACTTTTATAAAATAGTTTGCATAACAATAAGTTAAAATTAAAAACAGTATTGTTTATATAAAACCATTACAAAATTGCAATACAATATTACATTTTGTAAATATCTTCTACAAGTTATATGTGTTATATGTCTAATTATCGTTTCATTAAAAATATTCTTTCTCATTTATTGAGAACATACGGACTGACTTAAATATGAGAAACATAAGAGCAAAGTAATAGTGAGAACAGCAGATTAAACAGGAGAATAAACGCGATAAATGAATAATTCTAAAAGGTACATTTCAACACGTATTTTGTTCTCGAGTCGACGTATATCTGCAGTGACTTTGTTTTGCTTAAATTTTATATAAAGCGCATAGCGTGTGTTTTCTTAATTACAATAATTTATCAACTGCAGAGATGTCAATGATTCATTGATCATATAATATTATTTCTATCTATGTAGCATTATCAGTATAATGTTTCTATATAAGTATCGCTACATAAGTATTATTACTCCTTCTTTTATATGTATATGTGGATATATACATAATTACAATTTTTATTGTAGGATAGTTTTTTGTAGTCATTATAGTAGTTATTTGAGTTCCCATGCTAACGAAAAACTAAAATGATCTAAAAGTAGTTGAATAACATTAATTAGTGCTATACAAATATTTTTATTTTCCTGTTGTTATATTTGACTTGAATAGTTTAAATAATATACTATTTTTATAGTTTACGCTTTTAATATAATATACTTAAAGAATATATAATTTAAATGACTAAATTGGCTTTTCTGACGTTCTTGGTTACACTGTTAATACTATTTTGTTCAAAAAACAAAGCTAGAATGTTATTAAACGAAGTTAAAATGTAGACTAAAATTTTGCAAACTAAAAATGTAAATTAACAAAGTATGACAAAACTTTGTTCAATTAAAAAGTTAGAATGTTTCATTTAACAGAAATAAAAAAGGTAACTTTGTTAATTAGAATTTAGCAGTATATGATCAGCTGAGATATGAAAATATATATTAATTGCTGGTTATTTTATAACATATTAACAATTAAGCGACTGATTTCAGGATATATTTTCCCCACATTGCATATTTAATAGTCTGTTTCAGTAGTATTTTAAAATACATAAATCAGCTTGTTAGTATTAACCACGAGGAATACCGGGGTGTTAATTCCTTTCGGAACTCAGATATTTTATTAAATTTTGATTTTAATTTTAAATGTCGATAACACTTGATTTTTCTAAGTTGTATTTAATGGAATCAAAATATTACTTTACTAAATGCTAGATGATACCGAATTGATGTCAAAATAGACATTATTTTGATGTTATCTGTAAAAATATAACAATCAAAATTACTAAAAATTAATACTTTCAAAAAGATGATTTGTAGGGTATTATAAATTTATCCACCTATTAATATTTCTTTATTTTATAACATTTTATATCGCTTCATATATTTTGAAAATGTTAACAATTCAAATTGTAAATTTTTTATAAGTTTTCATTTATTTATATTGCAGCGATTGAGATTTTCCTTTAGTAATATCGCCAGTAGACTATTGAACTAGCGTGAAACAGTTTAAATAAATTTACTGAATAACGATTTAGTTAAAAATGGATCATTGTATTTCTTATCTTCGACATATTTCTAGTAATTAATTTCAAGATATATCTACAAATATGAAAATCAGAAGTAACATGCATTTATTGTCTTAATTTTCCTTAGTCGCTGAACGTAGTCTTAATATCATAACCATAATATATCGTGTGTATCTCCAGAGGATGAATACATGTTAAACCTTCGATTGAGGGCAAACCACGCATTTTATTTAGCTGTCCACTGGGCACTCGTCTGACCACGCTTCTTCCCTGACCACGCTTCTTCCCTGACCACGCTTCCCTTCCCGTCCAAAACAGCTATGTCAATTTACAAAGTAAGCAATGCGTATCGTTTTCAACAAAAGGATTAGCAAATTTACGAAGCATTTTGTAAAGTATTATACATTCCAACTTTGTGAATTTGCAAACTGAAAGTGACAATGTATAACACATGGCTTATATTTTATAGAATTGTCAAATATGTACTTAGTCTGTATTTGTATTAAGATATTATTTGTTGACTTGTATGAACAACTATTTTATAAGCGTAATATCGTTTTTTTTTGTATAATTTTGTAATTAATTTAGTCTAAGTAAGTCATAAACGTAAAGTTACATAATTTCCAATTTTTTTCTAATTTATTTCGACTTACGTTCATGTTCACTAAATTTCTATTATTGTAAACATTGCAGCCAACATTATTGTCCTTCTTTCAAAGGCATTACATTTGTAATTTAAAAGCGTCTCCCTTAATTGACATTTTATTTCACGAAAAAAATACGTTAGGAAAACTATATACTACTCTAATGATATAATAAACTATAAGTAGTATGTATGGGCGTACATGTCGGTGTGGCATAAATCAGGGATGTAACTGATAACATTGACATCTTTTTGAAATGGACTTTCTTAAAGTTAACGGAATTCCATATTTAGATACTAAAACTCAAATTTTATCAACAGAAGGTGATCAGAAAATATTGAGAAAAAAGTAATCGTCTAAATGCCAGCTATAATTTTCAAAGTTAACAAATTTCTAATGAACCCAGATTTATTCCACAGACAAATTATATATTTTATATGCTAATTTTTCGTCATTTTTTTTTCTTCTTCCGTTACATCTTTTTCATATATGTATGTGGTGCAACCATTTTTCATCTGCACGCTTAAATAGCCACAACGGCTTGGTATACTTAGCATAACGGTAATGTTCCTTATAACTCTTAAATTAACACTATTATTAAAATGTAAATTAACAAAGTTTATTCCTTAGCTCGGTTTATTAGCATCATCATCATCATCGTCATCACCGACTTTGATATTCTTTTATGAATTTGTCGTTAGATAAATAAATAAATTTATTAATAATATAGTTTTGTCTAAGATAAGTAAGTCCCTTTACACGATATATTGAAATTTGAACGAGTAAGTCGCACATCCATTTGATATTATAGGGACGCTTGTAAAAATCCGGTCATTTCGTTCATTAATTAATCTTGGCGATCGTATTATTGTAATTAGTTCCAAAAATATTAAACCTATTAAATGTTTGGTCAAAGATCCCAAATTCAAAAGTCACTTGTATTAAAAGAGTTTTGATTGACGCTAAAACGTATTGCTTAATAATACCATTGTTTGCATAATATGTATTGTTCTTTGGTTTTAAAATATTTCTTATTTTTATTAGTCATAACTTTACATTACAATTTAGAAGAAAAACTCTATTGTATAATAAATAATAAAGCAAAAAGACAATAATCTTAACATTTATGTAAATTCATATTTTATCAGCATTCATTAGTATTTATTCCTTCGGTATATTCTTGAAACAAATGGTATAACTTATATGTAGTGATTTGTAGTAATTTAGTACATATAGAGATAAAGTGATAAGTGTATACCTACCCCCTCACTATAGGTATATACTTGCTTGGCATGCAGTAACCATTAAAAAAATATTGTGCTGAATACTTTTATCAAACACAATTATATAACGAAACCTCTTTTATTGCTTCCTAGCTTTTAAATAGCTTACTATCGTTATAAATAATTTTCTATCTGTCCAATTAGTATATTACTACACTTTACAGAGGATAAAAATAGCTCAAATTCATCGCCATTAATGCCATTGAAAGGGAAATTATAAAAAGCAGTATATAATTTTTTTTTCATTTTTTATCCCACACATTTTCACGCGCGACAGGCTAAATTTCTTCTGTTCTATTTCATATGTAAAGTAGTCCTTTTAGATACACAAGGAGATCATTGTTAATGATATATGTTTGATTAATACAGTATGGATAAAATATAGCTGTGAAAAATATCAATTATTTAAAAATAGGTTTTTGAGCGGCAGAGGTAAATTTTAATTTCGACATATTTAATAGACCGTAATTTTAAAACATTGGCAGTTTATGAGTTTACAAGTTTGTAATAATTGGTATACTTTAATAGCTTTTAACAATTAAATATGTTCTTTTAAGGATATCTGATGATTGATGACATTTGGCCTTAACGAATACTTTTTTATTATTTAACTGTATCTTTGTGATATTTAATCCATATGATATATATTGTGTTTGGCATTTGGCATTTGACACAACAAGTTTTATTACAATTATTTTGTATTTGATATTTTCTATTAAAACATATGCGCTAATTTTATTATTGTAAAATTTATTAATGATTGCAAATAAACATTACTAATAATTTTCATACTTTTATAATACATTTTATACTTTGATTTAATAAATATATTTAGTCAATTTTTAGATATGACTTATGTTATTTATATTTAAATTTAGTTTAAAATATCACTATTTGAACATCTGATGATGTAATAAAAAAGTAATAAATTGAACAAAATTACACAAAAATCTTTAAAAATAAATATTAAGGATAATGTGGTGTAATTATATAAGTAAACGATTTATCAATTGTCACAAAGCTACTATAATATATGTAGACTTTTTGTGATAGAAAGTAAATTATAACGTCACTGTCGCCAACCCAGAAGGCTTCTATTTAACTTGTGTTTGAAACTTTTATCTCTGTAGGATGAAATATATGTCTATATAAATATATTCCAATGAAAATATTTAATAAATCGGAATTCTCATAAAGCAAAAACAACCTTAAAACAAAAGAAAAAATAAACAAAAATAAATCTGAAAAATGTTACTTATTATTTTAATGAGATTTTAAAATAATTGTCATATTTCCAGAGAATTTTTACGAATAAAATACCTAGAGAAGGAGATACTGTGGCTATTACGAGATTAATACTAAATATTTCTGTTTCATTTAGTTCACACTATCATTGCCACTGTTATTTACATTTATTTTGCCTTTACACCTTGTTCTTAATAGTGACGATTAAAATTGATGTCAGGTAGATATGTGTTAAATTTTACTGTTCGTAAGTATTTTATAAGTAGGTAATTATTTTAAAAGCATTTCGCAAAATATATAGTAAGCAAATAAAGAATATAAGATTTAAAAATTTATAGCAATACAAATAAATGTTAATTCTTTAATTTAATACTTCTAATACCAAATTATATATATCTCGTATATATTTGATTTTGAATATGCAGCAATGCAATAAAACAAGATAAGTATTGATACAAAGATACAAACAATCTCCAGGTACTTTATATATGTATGTGTGTATATATATATATATATATAATGAAATGCTGTAATATTAAATTAATATTGACAAGTATAGATTAATTTATATTTCATACAATAATAGTAAAACTAAAACAATCAATATTAGCAAATTCAAAGAGTGCTTTATCCGACAACTTTTACGACAATTTATCCGACAACTTATACGACAACTTAAAATACATTTTTAATCTGTTTATATCTATCTATATCTCTATATATCTATACACAGGGTGATCGAAAAGTTGGTCTAAAAAGTTAAACTTAATTACATTTACAAAAAGTCAAATTATTGTGGTGATTAATATATATATAATAAACTATATAAATTATAGAGATATATCATATGTTATATTATAATGTAAAATTTAAATATTTATACCCTCTGATTTGCATTTACACTTTTCTTTACATTATTGTGGAGTGTGAATTTAATTAACAATTATATAACTATATAAAACCAGTCGCCGAACGATGATTTCTTGACAGGGGGTGCTAATTTAAAATATTGTCTGCCACTCTATAACCCCCACCCCAATATCTTAAGGATCGTGAGGATACATTTTTATAATTTCTAATAGTAGGTCCTTAAAAACTTTAGATTTTTCAAATACTGAGAGGTATATTTTGCCCCAAGTTTTCACGAAATAAGCCATTGTAAAAATACAACATAATTTAAGCGCCATTGAAGAAGGGAACTAAAAGGCATGGTAGGCGCACTAAGGAGCACGTGCCCCATCTAAGGATGTAAGATGATTACATGAAATTATCATTCGCGTGGTGTCATAGTGTTTCACCGAATTGCGTTTAACCTGTCCTGTATTTGTGTATTACAAGGTAGCAGTTCGCAAAACATACAAACAAACGTATTAATTAAAAAAATTATAATAATAAAGTATTTTTTTAATAATAAAGGCAAAAGTATTTATTAAAAGTTTTTATAATAAAAGCATTCATTAATAATAACAGCATTTTTTATTCATGAAAAGCATTTTTTAATAATGAACGTTTACGCTTGCTTCAATTGGTGTTATTTCGGTACATCCGTTTATACTAAATGCAACAAAGCAATTATGTCAAGCACAACTCTCTGCACTTACTTTAAAACACAATATTAGTTTCTATTTATCAATTATGTGAAACGCAATTCGGTGAAACACTATATGCATCCTGGGGTGTGCCTAGGGGGACAAGGGGCCCCGGCGCTATCTAGTTACATATGGCTACGCCTTGTTCGCCTTTTAGTTGTGGGTCCACATGTTGCAAATTTCTGCGTCCGTCCTATAATGTATGGATAAAAACTAAATGATCTGATACCGTGCTCACTTCTTGGTAAGAATTTTAGCCTATTGCTTAGGTTTGATGGGAAAGTGAGCTTATTATTGCTTAAAACAGTTTTGGGTTCGAGCACATACTAGGTTTTGTGCCCTCTTCTAAGTAAACAAGCTGTTATAGATTGAGCCTGTCAGGTCAAAAATGGTTGATCAATTCAACTATAATAGAATGTTGTATATGGTATATGACTATGATCTATGTGATAATTATTATAATATTATTATGTATTTCATAATTATTTTGTATGTTTTAATATTAATTGCACAAAAAACCTTTAATACATATAATATGCAAAACTATTGATGATAATGAGTGTCGGGTGTACAATTATACACTACAATATTATTTATAGAGTAAAACGACAATTTAAATTTAATGTTATTTTTATGCGAAAAATCCTTCTGCATATGGAGCATAGATTGTTTTTTAAAATTATGACTGTTGTGTTTGTATATTGATTTATGTTGTTATCAGGATCACAATCGGCGAACTGAACATGGGGTAAATATTGTGAAGTGTGTATCAAAGTACGGCGATTGGGAGAAGTTTCAGTAAGATGCTTTAAGTGGAGATAAATATAAATATGGCCTCTGTAAACTCGCACGCTTACACGTATTTGTCGTAAAACCTTTGCTATAATTAAAACTTTTGTTATATAAATTAAGCATACTTTAGAAAAAATTTAAAAAAAATTTAATATAGTACAAACAAAGTAAATATTTGAAAAGACCAAACCAGTTGAATTCAAGAAGAACAAAATAAGTTTTTGAATTAATATAATAATGCGATGAGATATTTAAAATTCTGGGTTCCTCTTACTTTACAAGTGACAGAAACAATTGAAAAATAGAATATTTATATGATGACAATAAAGTAGTCATGTTTTGCTGTATACAAATTAAATGGCAGTGAAAATATTTAAATCCATTTTATATTATTAAATTTGATAATAATAGTAACTCCGCCATTAAAAAAATTCTCGGATTATCTTAAGATTGGTCGGTATATATCGTATATTATATATATATATATATTGTATATAATGTATATTGTATACTTTATTTATGTCTTTATTATATTACATTGTATGATCATTGCGCGCTTCAATATTGTGTAAAATAAAAATTACAACTTCCAAATGTAGTTCCATGTCATCAAAGCCTCGATATGAGCTTCCCAAGTGTGGACCAGCGCATCACCCGAAACCACCTCAACCTCATGCTCCCCAATCCGGACACTGGTGACGCCGCCGAAGACTCCGACTCGACGTCCGGGGGGGATCCGCTGGGCGCGCTGACCTCCCCCGATGCCGCCGGCCTCCTGCCCGGCTGCGGCGGTACCAGTGGGAGACAGGCGGGGGAGTCTACCGCCTGCCGACTCATCCACCCCTCGCGGTCCCACTACGCGGCCGTGGGCAGCGGGGGTGCAAGGACGGTCGATATCAATCAACTGTGAGTCGAACTATTTAATTCGCTGTTGTTCTGCGTAGGTAGAATTGTGCAGGATTAAAATGATTCACGTTTACTATATTTTGTTATAGAATTAATTTAATACTGGAAAATATTAAAAGGAACATTGCACTTAAGATAGTTTTACAAGGAAACATCGACTTTTTGAAGCGGGCTTTTTTAATCAATTTTAATTTCGATAAAATAAAGAAACGTGTGAATGAAACAGTAAAATCGTATACAATTGAACAATCTTTAATTAGATATGCGTGTAATAAGTTTACATATTTATATTTTAGTGTCAAGCCAAATTATCATTTAATGAGAACTTGGGGGTACATAATAGGTATGAAGAATGTTGTATTTCATTTTCAACACGATATAATAAAAAATTAAAATATACATATAAATAAAGTAATGAAAGGACTTTGAATATAATTAACCTTAGTTTAAAATGTTTAATTGTAGATTGCATAACGACTGTTGTCAGTTAGTAATTCATTAGTCAGGGTGACAGAAAAAGCAGCGAAAGATTACATTTATAGGTGATATAATTTTTATTTAAAAATTTAATAAAATTTATAATGCAAATATAATTATGATACTATTTCAATCTTTTTTAACAAAACAAATTATTTAATACTCCTAAGTAACAGTTTTGTCGAAAATTATTCTTCAGTTACCATTCCCAGTACACGCGTATTAGAACGGGGTCTTATCTGTAGACAAGTTCTATTTATACTTGAATTTCTTGAATGCAATCCATCTCTTAGGCAACCCGGAAGTTCAAACTTACTCTAGTTTCTCTATATTATTCTATCTATATAAGAATAAAATATTGTTATGTTTTCGGCTCAAATCTTGTTCGCTTAATTAAAATCTGAGATTGGCAAAGCATTTATTTTCTAGGATTTCATGGTAAACTCTCAAACTGAAATGAAGGTTTTCTTTTACTTTGATATAATATGATTTTCGTAAAGTAATCTGAATTTCTAAAATGACATTCATAATTAACAACATGTACATATATATTTATAGAGTACTTAAAAGTTTATTTCAGATTTAAAAATTAGTTTTCACGTTTCCAAGGTGATATATTTGTTTGTTAACAAATACTTAATTAAGATTTTCTCATTAATTACATTAACACAGCGAGAATATCAAACATTAGATTAGTTTTTCGTGCTAAAGAAAATAAATAAAACAATAAAACAAAATTAAAATCAGAATTTTAGAAAATGTTAATAAAAAATTGTATGAAAATATTAAAAGTTTTGCGTAGATTATAAATAGTTATATCGTTATTGCTTTATACTAGTTAATTATATCTAAACCAACTAAAGATCATGTAATGTATATCTGCAGATTGCTTCTGATAGCAGAAAATTAACTGATATTTAGAATAAAAATAAATATAACAAATTATAATATTATAAAGCATTTACTAAATATTATATAGATGTAGAAATATATATAATTTTTTATATCAAAGCGATTATATTTAGAGAAGAATATATTTAAATTGATAATTATATTATAATGCACGTATACATTTTTGAATATTGGATTATACGAGGTACATTATACTTATTGAAATATGTAAAACACATCGATAATTGTATTAGTTTTATAGTGAACAGAGTTCACAAACAAATGTTTGAAGTTATTAGTGTTCAAAAGTAACAGCTTATGTTATTGAGTACATTTATATTGAGTATTCCTATATATAAATAAATGGCATACCAATATAAAATATAATAATACCCTTACAGGCGCGTCAGAAGTGGGGGGCCGGGGGGGCCTAGCCCCCTCCCTCACTTTTTAACCTGGGGAGGCCTGAGTATCTCTAGGCCCCTCCACTTTTTGTAGAAAAAAATTATATTTTCGATAAACATATTAATTTTCAAAGGATTTTGCAGTTTTATGCTATATAATTCTAGAATAAATTTTGATCAAGGTCCCATTACTATGACAGGCACTTTTAAAACGCTCCGATGCGCCTGCCTTATAGTAAAACTTTCACGTTCCAAGTACTTTTGCATGCAACAACTTAAATTTTTAATCAAATATCAAAATGTTTATATCGTTCGAATCTCTACGAAGTTTTTTTTAAAATTGTATTGTATCAATATCACAAACGTTTCAAAGTCTCTCAAAATTATTTTAGTCATCGCTATATTTTTTACGTGGGTACCTCAAGTTTTTATATATATATTTCAAATACTGCACCTGTTATTATTTACGATTTTCTCTATCCCTAGTTATTACTTTGCCTATATTAAATTGAATACAAAGATTTGACTTGATTTGCTGTCACTTATCATCAATCTATTTTTTAAAAACTTTTGTTTTAATTATACATTTCAAATACTGCATCTGTTGATATTTACGATATATGAAGTTTTATACATGGTAAGTAACATTTTATTTTTAGTTTGACCATTCTAGAAATTAAGTCAAATCATGTTAGGGGCCTATCTTTTTTTAAATCATCTATATATTATAGTAATTAATAATGATATGCATGTATTTACATAGCGCTGTAAAATGATATACACTGCCAGCAGCGATGAAAGAACAGAAGATACTGAACAGTTTAGCTTATAAATTGAACATAAATGTTATAAGATTAATTTTAAAAATCAGATAATATTCAATGTCACAGATTGTGGAAGGTAATGAATTTCCAAAGCTTGGGTGCTGCATATACAAATGCCCTATCGCCCACCCGCCGAGTGTTTGCAGTGTCAAAACAAAGGTAGGGCGACGAAGATCTCTTTCACCTTAACTAAACTTTGAATATACAGAGGCCTGCTTTATGGATAACATTGTGTTTAAAACACAGAATCTTGAAGTTGATTCGCTTAGTTACAGTTAACCATTGCAGTTCGTTCAGGAGAGGTATATTGAGTGTTTTTCAAGGACTTTGGGTGAGTGTTTTGACTTCTTTGGAGCCTTGATAACATTGATTTCATTAAGTAAACAAACAGAGAATTACAAACCAAGCGAGAGATTACAAAAGCATTAATTAAAGATTTTATACAGGCAACTGTCAAATATCCAAAAAACGCTACAAATTTGTCTAATCCAGAACAAACATGATTAACAGGTTGAAGAGATTTGAGAAGTATAGGAGAGATTCGAATAAACAATAACTCCTAGGTTGCGAGCTTAATGTACAATGAATAGATACTATCTCATCTTTGTATAGATGAGATAGGAACACCATTCATTTGAAGAACAATGAGAAGGTCCTGCATAGTTTTTCACGCATATACTATTAAATTAGTTTTATGAGGCATTCAGTTTGAGTTTGTTAGACGTCATCCATAAGTATTTATCGCATTCAAACACTCTTCTATATACCGCATCGATAATCCTTTGAAATTCTAAATTCGTATCTCTACTATCTAATTTGAATAATACTTTTAATCTATTTAAATATCAATGACCACCATATGTTAAATTTAACAAATTCAAAATACGGTTTTAGCGGTCACCAACAGGACCTAGATTTATGTGTCATCTGCATACAAATAACAGTTAATTTTGAAGTCAAAACATAATTTCCCCAGTGGAACTGTATACGCCGTGAATAAAAGAGGTCCTAGCACACTTCCTTGTTGTACTCCATATGACAGTACATGATGACCAGAGCTGCAATTATTGACTTGTACATAAAATTCGCGATTCGATAAATAGTTAAGAATCCACTTTGAAACATTCTCCTGAATTCCAAAGAAATCCTTTTAAATCATCATATGTATAGAATGGTTTATTGTATCACAGCTGCCGATAGATCAAGCAATACTAATGAAACAAGATTTTGATTTTGCATATGTGTATGCAATTGAGATACAGCAGCTCGTTCAGGAGTTTTGCCAATAAAAGGAATGTTAAAATTATAAAATGTTGTAACTGAAGCAAAACGAATTGTTTTTCAGCAATAGTTTATTTGCCCACAACAATTTTAATCGCAAGTATACAAAGGAAACAGACATTGATAAACAAACAAAATGGGACACGCTAAGAGAAATAAAATCATACATCTCCCTCCCCCAAAGTTTGTGGCATTGATAATGGGGTCACGATGTTAAATCCATTTCCCAGATGCAGCATCATATTGGAGCGGAGGTCCAGCTGTTCGTCACGGGCGATTTTTCGGGGCCAATCTATGCGTCAGGGTGCGGGCGTCGTTGCTTAGTGTGAGAGCAGCAGGTACACTGTAGGGTATAGCTGCGTCACTGTCGGGACTCTCCAAGTGAGGTTTTAACTAGCGTGCGGAGAATCTCTGTAGATGCAGGTTCAAAGCTTCGCAAGTATTCCCGGTTCCTGCGTGTGAGTCGTCCAGACAAATCCACTTTGACCAGGATGTTATCGTACTCGAGGACCTCAGCGACGATGCCAGAACGATCCCATCGGTGAGAGTGGTTGCCTATCTGGTTTTGTAGGTAGACCTGGTCACCGACAACAAGCTGTTTGAGATGTCATGGGTGTTAAGGGAAGAGAAGCCTTTGAGGGTCATTTCGAATGCAGTCGGCGCAGGTTGCCCGCACTCTGTGCATATCTTCAGTCACGCCGGGCCAGAAGATAATCGTTCGGGTTCGTATTTTCATGGTAGACGTGTCCTGATGGGCAGCGTGGAGTCCCTGGATAACCTGTTTGTGGAAGGAGGACAACACCCTCAGATGCGTAGAGTGAGTCACGATAGCGCCAATATTGGGCGGTGTAATGTTTGAAGTCATCGGAGAAACCAGCGCATACTGCGTCGAAAAGGATGCGCATGCCATCATCTGATTGAGTCGCATCAGTTGCGCGGAATCGTGTTGGATAAAAGTCAGAATTTCTAGCTCTATATGATCAAGGAGGTCCCAGCTGTCCCCCTCAGCGCCACGTGACCTTGCAGAGATGGGTGGTAGGATGTTGCATCAACGGTTAAGTTAGTTTTGCCGGGGAGGTGTTCAATGGAGAAGTGCCGTGGCAGAGTCCTCTGTTTTAGCTAAAATAAGGAACAAGTTGGGTCACAAAATAGCTTGGTCAGGGGCTTGTGATTCGTCACGACGAGCAGTTTTTTACAGACCTGGTTGAAAAAACGGGTTTGTTCGAGGCCCCAGGCAATGGCTAAGGCTTCGCCTTTAATGGGGGAGTAGCGTTGCTCTGCAGATGACAAAAAAAGGATCCTAAAAGTGGGATACGCCAACCATTAATGCAGCAATCAGGAAGCTCAGAGGAGCAGTTGTAGTACTGCTGCATGAAAAAATAGCCAATTCCCTTTTCTTTTTCGAACAGTCGGGGCAAAGACAAGTAGGCTTGGCCACATCGACAATTTCTACCGCGTCTTATGGCGTCAATGATTGTCAGTTTTGAGTCCCCGAAAGCCTGGTTCAGATCGAATGTCTAATAGAAGAGGACCTTGAAACAGGAATGGGCGGTAGGATGCCATCACATCACGAAACTGTCCAAAATTGGCAATCTGGCTGACAAGCCCAAACCAATTTATGAAGTCAGTGATTGATTTGGTTATCGGGAAGTCACGAATTGCATTAAAGAACTTTGGAAAGGAGTCGATGCAATCAGCACAGATGCCGAAGCCCGCATATTTCATCTGGCGTTGTGCAAATTGGAATTTGTCTGGATTAAGGACTATTCCAGCCGTTCCGAGGAGATAGAGTAGTTCGATAGTGCGGCACTAATGCTCAAAAAGGTTGGTGTCGTAGTGGATATTGTCATCGATGATATTCTCCTGACGTGCGAAGTTATCACTCTGGAGATGTTTAATCATCGTCTCAATGCGCCGGGATAAGACTACCGGTCGTGACGTGACGGATAACATGAGGCGTGTACGCACATGGAAAGACCTGGGATCAACGAATTCGCTCCTAATAAGAGACCTTGCTGCTCTAAAAGAAACCCGGACAGGATCTTGTGACCCATCATCGGCCAAGGCTTCCACCTAATGTAGGTGCCTTGGCCAAGATGGCCTTCCCATCCGGTGCTGTTGCACGGAAAGTAGCAAGTAAGATGCCCTTAATAAGTATCGGGCACTTGTCGACAGCATTGATGGCGAAGACCAATATCTAAGAGAACTTGGAGCAGAAAGCCGGTGACTAAGTACGCTTGGAAAGACCAAAGTTTGGCTTGGACGCCCGAGTCCACGGCGGTGATGATGTCAGTGGAGTGTGTTTTAACGGGCATCTGCAGAAATATTTAGGCGAATACGGGGATGGTCTCGAAATAGTGCGCGGCGATATTCCCCTGCTCAGAAGATGCAGTGTCATTGTGACAACTGACGTTGCCGGGCGCGACTGAATATGTCATCTGCGATCTTGATGCCATAGACCTGGCCTAAAACAGCAGTCTGATCGACGTCGGTGGCACTGGTTTCTGAGCGTGTAGTCGGACGCAGTCGCACATGTGAAGAGCGCCGCCGTTCATGCAGTGCTCGTGGAGAATCCTGTTCCACCCTTCGCAAAGCTCGGTGTATATTGTACATAAAACGTCTTCCTGCAGTCCGGCCACGATGCATCTTTTCTCTTTTGGCTGGGCCAGTGGGGCCAGTAGGCGATAGAGGCGGAGGTGTTAGGGTGTTCAGAGCGGCGGATGAATGAGCCCGGCTGCAAGAGGAAGAAGCGTTTAGCGTCACAGACGGGTAAGTGTCACGTGCTATCTCTGTCACTTTGGTGAAAGCGATAATATCGGCCACAGTTTAAATGAGCGATTCGGCGGCACCCGATGCGTCACGGCAGATGTCATCATCGACGATGCCATTGATCAGGGGCTCGTGAATGGCCTCATCCGTATAGTAGAAGGCCACGCTGCAGGTAGAGCAGGTTACTTGGAAGTCGTCGGTCTCGGCTTTTCCACGTACTTTTTCAAACGTAGGACCGACCCCGAGCGCCTCATCAGTACAGTGGAAGAGTTGGCGGACTGCAGAAGCGTCATTAATTTTAGAGCCGTCGCGGAATGTCTACCATTGCCAAATGAAAGCGTTCCATTTTTATGACGATACACCGGATTCAATTCGAGGTCGGTCGAGTTTGGTGTCCGTGGCACGCACGACTAGAGAAGTAGCTGGGGCAACGGCAAGCACTGCCGAGTAGACTATTATGTGCGCATTGAGGAGGGCAACGGCGATGGACTTAGTGGTTTCGCTAGTGTGAAATGTGCAGTGTAGAAGCAGGCAGTGGATGATTGGCATTATTGTAGGTAGATTATAGGTAGGCGAACTATCTGTTTTTCAGCAATAGTTCATTTGCTCAAAAATGTTTTGATCTGAAGGATACAAAGGAAACAAACATTAAACAAACAGAATGGGATACGCTAAGAGTAAAGTAAACTCATCTCTCTCCAGTAACTAATAATTTTTTTAGCTTTTCCAATTTTAATTTGCGTTGCGGTTTTATTGAATATTGACTTTTGGAATGGAATGGTGTCATTTACTAAGAGTAATCGATAGACTTCAATATTGCAACATTCTCTGAAATTTACGCTTAAATGTTTTCCTACAATAAACATTTTTATTACTGAAAAACAAAAATTACAAAACAAAATTAAAATAAATGGGCAATTGTCAAAACTTAATTAATGTTACAAAAAACGATTTCCTTCTTTGAATAGCAATGTTGCTTTTATCAAGTCCGCTACATGTCTGGAATTTATTAAAATGTCCATTTTGCGTCACGTATGTTACTATACATGATCTATCTACCAGAGCTTGTGAATATCCCTAACAGCTTGACGGAAGATGAGTATACATCTTAGGAGTATTTACGTTAGTAGATATTTGTCTTCTTCCTAAATGTTTCTAACCATTTGCTCCAAAAATGCAGTGGTATGGTGGATTTGATGATCAGCCATAGGAAAAATTTGACAAATTACAATAAGTGTTTGTAATAAAGGTCAACTGATATAACTAGATTTTCTGTCATGAATTTCAATTAGTTTCGCTATTGATCGGTTTTACCTAAAACATGTTTTATAATTTATGGAGGTCAAATCATTCTATTCATTTAGTGGTCTAATATTTATCCTGCCTTTGGTGCTTGTCAGAATGTGTTGGGCATAGCATACATAGGTCAGCCACTATTTTCCTGGCTAAGTTCTGACATTGACGGCCTTTCTGATAATGACATTGACTTTTGTGAAATTGACTTTGACATTTACAGTTGAAATTAACTTTTTTCACATTGACTGTATACATTTCTATATATATATATATATATATATATATTTTAAGCTATATTTTCTAAGTGACATACGCACAAAGATTCATGCAAACACGAACCCATTAAGGGTCGCAAACACTCGACTAACACAGCTGTTAGCCAGGAACGGGAGAGTCCGAGAGCGGGCTCGAACCTGTTCCGAGACCACACCCTCGGCATCCGCAATCCAGCGTCTTAACCACTCGGCCATTCCCATTCCCATAAATAATTTTTAAATTAATAAATAAATAAAAAATGTTTATAATAATAAAAGATTTTTTATTGAAATAGTTACAACTGTAACCTATTATAATATAATAAATAATATATAATATGCTATATTAGGTACATATTGATATTACAGAATCATAACTTGTTTAATTGTAAATAAATTTAGTATGTCATATATTTAAGACGTATTGTACATGCAGTATTCATTTTTAAGTAAAAACAGGTTGCTTATATGTAATCTATAAGTTATAACATAATAATTTATAACAATACATACATATAAAACTAAAAGTGTAAAACTAAAATGTTAGCATTGTTAGAAACAGCATTTCACTATTGTATATCTTTTAAATATCGTGTTAAATCATTCGACAAAAAATGAACATGTTAAAAGTAAAAATAATTAAAAAATGTAATTGCCAAGTACAAGAGTCATAAAAATGTATACATTTAGCTTTTTGATAAACACTATTAACTAGTTAAATAATTGAGTGAAAAATATGCTAAACTTTTTAATCACTTATAACCGAAAACTAACAGATCGCTGTCGCATTTTGAGTTTTGCTCATTGCTTCAGCAGCACTAGCAGCGAGTGGAATTTCAGTATTTCGAACTGATGGAGCTTCTAGATAAATCCAGAGAGTAGCGACGAGAGTGACGATACAGTAGAGGTATAAAAAAATACGATCAATTACCAAAGCGACGTAGTTCCAATCATCCGATTCTTCTTCGGATTCATTACTGCTGTGGAAGTAATGGCCAATTGTCCGAACTCCCTGTTTAATATAGGTGAAAATATAAATTGTATAATTAATAATCGATAAAAAAGAATGCATAATATACTTTAGAATATAATTCATAGTAGAATTATACATTTCTAATAAAGTGAAAGAACTATCACAATACCAACCCCGGCCACAGATATTCATGGTTCGCTGCGATATAAGTAGACTTTGGCCTAACTAAAAAGCAGTCGCTTACCAACAAAGTGGGTTACCGGAGAGAAACTAACAGGGGACACTTTTTAGTCTACAAATCTCTCAGAATCCTACGACGAAATCATGACGAAGCAGGTGGAGGCTTTGAACTTCTAGTTCAATGGATAATAGGTCGCCTTTAAACAAATCTAATTCTGGCACTGGACACTAGTATCGTTAGTATCTGAAGTTGGTGTAACAGCCAACTCATCATGTCAACGGTGTATTCAGAGCAATAAGAAGCAGACCAGAGATCCTGGTTTTGACCCCTATATTTTGCGGGAGATGGCGTCTCCTTAACAATTATGGACTGAAGGCAATGGCAAGCCACTGCACTATTCTAATTAGCCAATAAAATCATGGAAATGCACACCTTCCGGGAATAAAACCAACAGCTTAAAAAAATTCCAACTGAAGGTGCGGACTTCTCGTTCGTTTCGATTGTCCATGGGCAGCAGCTGGTGCCGTACCGTCATCAAGCCACTGTTTGCAATTCAAGGTTTGCTCTGTTTACAAACATGATTGAAATTCAGAAAGATTTTTACATTTATAAACTACACAAAAGCTTCTGATAAAATAAAGCACGAAGAGCTTTTCGACATACTTAAGGAGTTAGATCAAGATGGGAACGATATTCGAATACTCCGAAATCTTTATTAGCTGCAGCAAACTGCATGCATGAAAGTTGGAAATAACACAAGTTCCGATACCGAAATTAGAAGAGAAGTACGAAAAAGGTGTGTTCCCAGTCCAGATTTATACAAATTGTACAGTGAGATTATTTCCATAGTTATTGAAGAAATACATGGTATAATCTTTAAAGGTCATAATATTAAAAATTTGAGATATTCAAATGACACTGTCTTGATCGCGGGGTCAGAAAACTTTTTTAGGAGGTGTTAAGCAATGTAATTGATGCTAGCGAAAGAAAGGGGATGTCTATAAATTGCAAAAAGACACGCCCGATTTTGTCAAAAAGACAACTAACAAGAATGAATAAAATAAATATAAAAGAAAAGTAAACTAAAAAGAAAACAACAACAAAGTGCAATATACCAAATGGAGACATCATCAGAAACCAAGGTGAAGAAATTTAACTATTCTTGTCAGTATAATAATTGATGACGGTATAAGCATGAGAGGGACATTAGAAAACGTATTGGTGTATGACAAAACATGCATTTAAAAAATTGGGAACACCTTGCAAAATAGAAAAATATCAAAGAAACTAAGGCCAGAATACTGAACTGTTCCTTGAGTGCTTAAGACTATCTCACAAGAAATGGAAATAAAAATTGAAGGAGTAGAGGTTCTATGTTTTGTTATATATACAGATTTCTGTGTAATACTATAACAAAATAGATCAACAGAAAAGCTCAAAATTTTTGGTGTATCGCCCTATTTGAAATTTTATTTACGCTACATGAATGGTAGGCGAAAGCGAACATTTCTGAATGTTTAATAACTATCAAAAAATGTTCAGAGAATAAGACTTCCTTGAATGACTTAGATTTTTGTACTTTCTAACTTATCTGCATATTAAGGGAAGTCTAAGCTTAAATATACATCATAATAGGTTTATGAATAAGTATATAAATTGCACGCAAGCACATCTTTGCAATCAAATGCACGTTTTGTGAAGCTCACTTTTACTTATTTTAAGTTCTCATCTTAAAGTTTTGAAGCTTAGCTACCCAATATCTTAAAATTTAAAAAAGTTTCACTTAAGTATATCCTAAAAGTTAAAGCCCCCAACACCCTTCAACTTGAACCTCTTAATATCCTAGAAGTTGAACTCCCGAAGATCCTCAACATTTAAATTCGTAATATCCTAAAATCCTAAAGTTTAAACTTTTAAACTCCTTAAATCCTGAAAAGTGACTACTTAAAATATTACAATTAGTTAACCCATTAAGAATTTTAAATCCTGAAAATTTAATAGACAGAGACAGGTTCTTTTCGTCGGGTCTCTTTATAATTTTGTTGCTAAATCTCTCATCAAGTTTGTTGATGAGCTGCTTTTCTGTGCTTTGTCTTGGATAACTTTCCCGTGGAAGTAGATTTGTCTGTATATGACGCTTCTCTCTCTCAATTGTCTTTCCAACTACAGAGGTCACGTTCATTGGACTGTATGAGTTGATGTGCTTTGCTTGGGTTTTTTACCATCTTCGATATGGTACGTTTATCTGTTGTCAGTTGCCCAGATTTGGTTAAAAGTTTTGCAGCGGACTTTTTTCTTTCTGTTTCAGTTACTACCAAAACGATTTGGCCTGATGAATTTATGTGCCAAAATCTACCGTAACCGCCTTGATCTTGCCAGATACAACTTTTATTTAGTTAAAATAGGTCAATTAGAAATCGTAGCCACAGAAAAAGTAACGGACGTGACATTGAAATTGACATATACAAAATATACATAGACGTTTCGAAAGTGAGTTATATCTCCTACTTCTATAATTCTTTCATAACATTATTTTGAGTTCACTGTCTTTGCTAGGTTTAATTAATACAATTTAAAAACCTATTTGTATGTTTTCAATTGCAAAAATATACAATTGAACCTCATATTTAAATTTTTTAGCAATATTTACATAGAATAGTATTACATATTATAATTATAATATAATATATAATCTGTATAAATTTACCTCTAATGCCAAATCAATCTCACTGATGGTACAAGAAGTTTTAGCCTGTCGGCGACGTTGCCATCGCCTCCAAACGTGATCGTTTTCCTAAAATAAAATGTATACAATATATAGCACCTTACTTAAAAACAAGAAAGGGAATAAACGGGATGTGCCCGCCAAGCCGAAAAAAAATTGAAGACTGGTAGAGATATTTTTTTTGTTTTAAAAGAGCGAAAACAAAAAAATGTATATATAAAAACAGGGTAAAAGGAAAAGGTAGTAAAATCGGAAAAGAAAAAAAGAAGGGCTAGAAATGGTGGGGACATGAACATGGAGGAGTCATCTATATGGCTAAAAAAACTCTTTCCTTTCCGATTTTCATGCCATTTAGGTATATTCTGCAGGATACTAATTGATACAAATTGTTACGTGATACCAATATTACGTCCTTTTAGTAACCATCATAAACTTTAACTATCAATTTCATTGTCTATTTATTGATATAAATTCTATTAGACTGTTACTAAATCCATTGAGCAATTACTGCATTATGTTGTAAATACGCATACGTAAACATAAAATAATACGCAAACTGTAAGTATACTGTCTTCTCAATTAAATACATTTATTATTTACCCTATATATAGAGTACGTTTCACAACTAGATGTGGAAAAAACGCCACACGGGATAATTCTAATTGACTAGTTCACTGCAGCGCTCCTGCTTTCAAAAATTGTTAACCGCAGATATCAAAAAGTATAGAAAAACAATTATCGAATATGTCGATTATATGTCGACTCATATTTGAATATAATGGAGGTCATACTGGAAGTTTGAGCACCATTGTGGCGTTATATTAAAATATTTATTAAGGAAATTAAATACAAACATTTAACCATTATAAATATCATTATCGACATTTCGGGAAAAGTAATCTGAACTTGCGTTAACAAAATGTCATTAACTTATTTTGATAAAATATAAAACAATATACTGAACAATTTATATATTGTATATTATGTAATATATGTAACATAATTGTTGCATTATGTAATTACTGTAAAACATTAAGGAATTATTTATGCATGTACAATAAACTATTAATATTGCAGTTCAGGAATACAAGTAATATTCAACGGATATAATATCAATAAACCAAATACCAAGGTACAGCTTAAATCACAAGTTCACATAGCAATTTATTACAGAAGTCCATTTTCACATTAACCTTAACAAGAACTGAATAATGATCGAGACGTATTACCACAAATGCGGCACAGTTTATAGGCTTTCGTCGTACTGGAACTGAACTGCAGCCACTTTTATATAATTAACCTCCCATTTCACATCTCACAACTCATTCCGATGAGTTGAATCGATGTTTGTAATAATTTATGAGTGAAGGCACATAATTAAGATGTGCGGCTTTCATAAAGAGGTATGCATTACAAATTGCAATTTGCAGCATTTTGTCGTTTATATGAATATTGGCCAACAATATCTGAATTAGAATTTCCGTCAAAGAGTATCCATTCTTTCTTTCGATATGTTATAATCCAGTAATGATAGTAGACTTTTATTTATTGTCCGAAATTGTTCTTACAAAATGCTAAGATGACGTTCCGTAACGGCAAATAATAGGATAAGATATATATTTTATTTATCATAGTCATGAAAAATATAATTTGACTTAAAATGTCTTCCACGAAAATTTGAAGTTAACATCAACAAAATGTTGTGTAGAATTAATATAGCAAATTAATGTATCACGTTTTGCGGTAAAAAATAACAGACAAGTTTGTCTATAAACAATATTTTTATTATTTAGAAAAATGTGATCGTCCCGCTCAAAAACTATAGCGTAGCAAAGTGAAACAACACCATTTCTAGTAAAGTTCACATATGATTCTTCACTCAAACATTTAAAGCAAATTTTGTGGCTGACTCCCTCCCACATTAAACAAATTGTTTATTCCATAAATCTTGGTTTACTGTTCTTAGTTACATATAAGTTATGTGAGGAATTGACTTGTTATTTAGTAGCCAGCGAGTTAATTGTCTATATGGCAAAAGGGTTTCTTTTGGTGCATAAAAAGGGTTTGGATCTTGGTATGTAAATTGTCCGAAATAATCCCAGAAGAAATCTGTCTTTGTCTTCCGTGTGTGATATTAAATATAGAAGCGATAAAATCTGTACAAGTACAACTTATATTACATATAAATGACAAACTGTTAACACAAATACTGATTAAATAAAAAATTGAATATTACATTTTTTTATTGTGCGACTATAATTATTTTTGTAAAATTTATAGTTTTACTAAATTTGCCATTGTTGTAAATATCAAAGAGATATACAGGGTGTCGCATAAGTCACGCACCATATAGAAAATTTGAGATTTTTGTATAATTGTATAATCAGGGCCGGCGGAAGGATGTAAAAAGTGTGGGGCTGAAATTTCCAATTTGCCCCCCCACCCCACACCTCAATTATTTGCATCCTTTTTATCCTCACAAAATTTTTTGACGAATCTTATTAAAGGCTGCCTCCCTGAAAAGGGGGGCCCCCCCCCCCTTCCGCCGATCATGATAGTAATATATAAAATAATGTAACAAAAATGGTTACATATATTAAAATTAATGTTCAAATTGTCGACCTTCTCTTTCTGCACATTTTTTACATCGCATTATGCATGCTCGTTGCACTTTTCCAAATTTTTCTATAGTGCGTGACTTATGGGACACCCTGTATATTGATAAAATTGATTGAATCTGATTGTCAAGATTTTGATAACAAATTGACCAACAAGTTTAAATGCAAATATAAATTTAATACTTAAATTTGTACATATAAATATATTCATTAGTGTATTATTCTTGTTTAATGACATATTTTAATACATAAATTGTTTCAAACTATTATTAAAATGTGTGTGTAATAGTCGTCACTTTTTAACAAAAATAAAGTAATACTATATTCTGATAATAATAATACTATTTGTGTTCATATATACGGTCATTAGATATTAAAAGCTTACGAGAAACTTCAGGTACAATTATTAAATAAAAATATGTGTGAATATAAGCATAATTTTTGCTTTCTAGCTCACTTCGTGTATCTGAGACTTGAATTCAGGAGTGCACTCATCCTCAGCAGCTTCTGGACGCTTGAGACCAAGCACTTTCGGCATAATATCCAAAAAGACTTTCCTTACCCAGGGCTGGAGTGACTGGTTCTCGACGGACCTGTGCATCACACTGAGAACCAAACAACTTAACACAGTGGACATAAAAACCGATATAAGCGTGAACAGGAGGTACTTGACAACGAGGGGTATGACCAAACTTGTCGGCGGGGAGAGATCAAAGATAACAAGAATGAATACAGTGCACGCCAGGAAAATGGAAATACAGAGGGTTATTTTCTCACATGAGCTCCCAGGCAGATAGAATGTCAGGATTGTCAGAAAAGAGAGAGCCAAGCAAGGAGCAAGTAAGTTTACACCATAGAAAAGTGTCTTTCTTTTGATCCGAAACTAAAAATGAAAAGGAATTAATTATTAAATTCGGCTCCAATACTTGCTATATTTCGGCATTCACTGATGTTTAAATCATGATTATGACTGATCAATAGCATAATGTTATTATTTTATTTTTTATATATAGAACTCGTTTCCAAAATATTTTTTATCAGAAGAAATTTAGGAATTAATAAAATGGTGTTTTTTTAAATTAAAATCCGATGGAATATTCTGAACCTAAGTCAGTATAGATAGAAATTTATTAATGATACACAATGCAGAATAGACATTTAAAATTTAAATTTATTAATGTAGTCTATGCACAGCAATGTCGGCAAATCTATGCACAGCAATTTTAATTTTAAATTTAAATTTAAATCAATATCTA